>APFE030643776.1:96604-133073 GCA_000404065.3 Pinus taeda
GGATTGCACAGTACAATCCAAGGGAATTCGAACTTGGATCTAATCTATTCTCAACTTGGATTGCACAGTAGAGGCAGGCAAACAGTGGAGGAAATTTGAACCCGTGACTTGTTCAAATCTGAGCAAGTTTGTGTGTAGCATGTGGAGATAGTACTGAGTACTTGTGAGGAGTATTGTACTATGTATTGTTACATGTTCTCTATCATTATAATATACAGATAGTTGGGGGTTTTCAGCTGTATGCTTTCCCCATTACATACTGTGTTGATATGTGTGATTGATGTTTCAATGTGCGCATGCGATTATTTTTTTAATTCTGCAAATTGATGATCAATGGTAGAGGAGGTTATGTATTATGCATGCATTCCGTAAATAGTGTATAATTAGGATAATCTCTGTGAATAATTGTTATATTATTCAAATTTCCACAAATTTGACTTTGAAATCAAATATATAAAGGGAAAGGAAAATAATGTCACTAATGCACTTAGTAGAAAAGTGCAACTAAACCACCTAACAGGATTAAGATGTTATGGAACTGACCTTGGAGGATGAATTAAAAATATAGGACAATATGAAGAGTTACAACAAGCTGATAAGAGAGAGAATAATGAGGAATATGACCTTTCAAAAGATGGCTTGATTAGCTTTAGAGATAGAATCTATGCACCAAACACAAGTGAATTGAAGAAGATCATACTAAAGGAGTTTCATACTAAAACATATTCTGGTCATCCTAGATATCGAAAGACTGTCATGAACATCAAGAAGTTTTTTTTCTAGCCTAATATGAAGAAGGAAGTAGAAGACTTTGTTGCAAAGTGCATGGAGTGCCAATAGGTGAAGGTTGAATGCAAACATATAAAATGATTATTACAACTTATTCCCATTCCCGAATGGAAATGGGAAGTGATATCAATGTATTTTATTATAGGGTTCCCAAGGACATCCAAACAACATGATACGATTATGGTGATAATTGAAAATTTTGAGCAAATGGGCTCACTTTGTAGCAGTCAAGTCCACCAATTCAGCCAATGAATTAGCCCAAATATTCATTCGAGAGATTGTGAGACTGCTTGGATTTCCCAAGAAAATCATCTTTGCTAGAGGTGCTAAGTTCACCTCAAGATTTTGGAAAGAACTCTTCACAGGGATAGGGATAAAATTAACCTCCAGTACAAATTATCATCTGCAAATGGATGGATAAAAATAGAGAAAAAATAAGATCCTCAAGGATATGTTGAGAAAGTGTGTAATGCACCATCCAAATAAATGGGAAAAATACCTACCCCTTGTAGATTTTGCATACAACAATGGGTACCAAGAATCTCTAAAGATGAGCCCATTTGAGGCACTGCACGGGAGAAGTTGCAACACTCCTATTAGTTGGAGCGATCTAGTGAGCAGGGTCCTAATTGGACCTGAAATGTTGAGAGAAATGGAATAGGAAGCAAACACCATCAAGAGAAATTTAAAGGTGGCATAGGACCGATAAAATAATTATGTGGACCAACATAGAGTGCATTAAGAGTTCCAATTTAGGGAGCATGTATATTTCACGTTAAACCCAAGAAAATCTCCTTGAGGATTGGGTCATTTCTTGGCACCACGATTTTGTGGACCTTTTGAAGTACTAGAAAGGATTGGACCAGTGGCTTACAGATTGACCTTACCACCTTAAGTAAAAATTCACAATTTTTTCCATGTTTCATTACTTAAAATATATGTATGATATCCTAATCATGTCATTGATTAGTTTGTTCTAAAGGTGGAACGTGAGGGAGAGATCTAACCCAAGCCATTATGCATCTTAGAGTAGAGGGGACTCACACCTCGGAATTGAGTAATAGAGAAAGTCAAAGTGCAGTGGAAACACTTTGGACCTGAGGAAGCCACATGGGAAAGAACTGATTAGCTGGAGGCAACATATCCATTTTCATTGGCTAGATAAAAATAAATATGAATAATGTTGAAATATTGTATAGAGCTATGTATATAAAGCTCCATGAACAATATGCCTAGATTTTACTTTAGTGTTTATGGTCATAGAACATCGAGGATAGTGTTCCCTTCAAGGGGGGAGGGTTGTAATGACCCAACCATTTTGCAAGTATGTGGACATGATGATTGTTTTGGTCATAATGCACTCATATAAATAATATAAGCATTGTATTGGTTACTTTACATTCACATAGCCTTGGTAAACGTTTTCATGACTCTGTAAGATTAAGAGTAAACAATTATAATGTTTTCATGCTCAATTTCATAATTAAGGTTATATGTGTGTAAAGTAATGTTAATAATACTATGAAGGTGACTCATGTATATATGGGTTATTAAAAATAAGATATCTATATATATATATATATATTATATATATATATATATAATATATATATATATATATATGTTATTGTAGTATGTATGTATGTATGTATGTATGTATGTATGTATGTATGTATGTATGTATGTATGTATGTATGTATGTATGTATGTATGTATGTATGTATGTATGTATAGGTGATAAACAAAGTAAGACTATTTTTGGTTGGGCCACACCCTAATTAATTGTAACTGAGACCTTAACTAACTATAGAGACCCTAACTACTTGCATACTATAGCCAAATAGCATAAAATAGGGCGAAGGAGGTAGGTGAGGGCATGAGGGAATGAAAGGAAAAGGAATAAGAGGAAGAAAAAAGGAGACAAATGCAACAGAGGGAAAGACACCTGCAACAGAAGAACAAAAACTCAAGTTTGGTTGCAACTAAGGTATGCACTTAGCTCCATGATTTGTGGTTGAATTTTTGGTTTAATTGCCTCTTTCCTTGTCTTCAAGAGCTGGTTGAATTAAAAATTATTCTAGAAGTGGTGTTAAGCATTGGTTCTATTGTTCTATGTTTCCCTACAATTCTGATAACAAAAATTGGACTTGTTTCCCTTCTTACCACATTTTTTCTATAACCATGAATGAGAATGAAGTTCACAACTTTGTAGTGGGTGGAAGATTATGCCTATGGAGTCCCCTAATAGCTAGTGGATGGACGTTTCAAACCTATAGATACCCTGGGATAACTAATGTTGCAGTAAGCTTTGGACTCCCTACATTGAGTGGAGCTACTAATCTAGCAACTACAGGGTGGAGGTTTCTACCTATGGAGTCCCTGCACTAATTGAGGGTGGAGGTTCTCTCCTTTGGAGTCCCTCAATTGATACTGGGTGGAGGTTCCTACCTATGGAGTCCCTGCACTAAGTGAGGGTGGAGGTTCTCTCCTTCGGAGTCCCTCAATGGATACTGGGTGGAGGTAAGTTTCCTCTGGAATCCTTGGACTAGCCTACAATAAAATACTTTCATGACTACCTCTAAAACACTCGACAAAGAGGGTCATGGGACATTCTTTCAAATCTTGGGGGTGACAACTTCTTGAAGAGTCCACTAGAAGTCTATCTATGGTTGGGAGGAGAACTATAAACCCTGTCTTTGTGCCCATTAATTTGGATATTATAATGAAATAAATTTGTAGGAGAAACAATGTCTGAGCAAGTTTAGGTATACTATATTTGATGCAAGATTCTTCTACAACAAACAAATAATGATTGTAGTGTAGTACAGATGATAAGAATCTGTAAGAAATTATATTCCTAAGTTTTGTTCTTATCATAATTCAAAGTGGATTACTTTCAATTCTAACATCTTGACACTGATTCCTATGTTACTTTTAAGTCTTTGAGGATTTGTTTTATTTATGATGAGGCACTTCTTACTATACTAATACATAGAGAGAGGTCGTAGTTCTTTTGATGAAGGCCAAACATCAAATGCTAGATATGTTAACGATGCAGTTATGTTGATGCGTTAGTAATTAATTATACAAATAAACTTGGAGGTATTAAAAGGACACTCAACTAGATTATGTGACTTGTATCATGGATGTCAAGAATTGTATGTTTTCACTCATGGCCATTATGCATCATCTCCTCTATTGTGACACCAAAACTCTTCTTACTGTTGATAAAATATTGTGGCAGAGAGTCTCTCTGAGTGACAAAAATGATAATATTTCCCTTGAAAGAATGATTTCCTTGTTTGTAGCCATGATAGAGTATACAAATACTTTTGTGTGTCGTAGGGGAGTTCAAAAGCTAGAATCACTACTAATCTCATCGTATGAGAGTAGGAAGACTCAAAGAATACACATAAAGGAAATTTCGTGCAAAGGGTGTCTGATAATATCCACAAGAACTAGTAAGAATTGAAAACCCTATCCTATTTTGAATACTGATGAAAGAGAGTCTTTTTTCTCTATGAGAAGTCTCTCATTATATCTGATTTATACAATTAAGAGATGTTTAATCAAGTATTGTCAAATTCTAGCAACACTTGCAAATTATTTTGGAACACATTGCACTGATGGTTGTAAGTATTCTTATATCGTGATCGATCCTTAACTTATATTTGAATTCTTGAACTCATATCCATCATAGAGTAGGGATCAGAAATACATAGATGCGAGTATGGTTCCACCAAAATTTGATACTCATTATTCCATAGTTAAAATGGATGCTAAATAAAATTCTAAACGTATGATTCTTTGCACTAATGAAGTAATACCCTAAACTAGGTTCCTAAGTTGATTGATTCTTTCCATGTTGTAGTATCAATGTTGGAATCACATCATTTGTTCTTGCTTTAAATTGTTCTAAAATAATAATAAGTGATTAAATTGCTCTACAAAGACTCATATTTAGGAGATGCGATGTATCTAAGAATTCAGAAGTTGAAAATATTTGAATATGGAATTTTATTTAAGACCACATATAGAGAGGATTCATTCATTAGAGAACTTTTGAGGTCTAAAATGGGCCTCCTATGAAAAATGTACAACCAAAATAAACTTTATAAGAACTGAAAGGATTCAAGATGATGATGTCAACCATGGGGGATGATTCATTATTTTTGGGGTTAAAAAGTAAAAAGATTAAAAAATAATAAAATAATAAAACTACTTTTTCAACTTAACTCCCTAAGGTTTTACTCAAATTTTAAGTGGGAGTACTTGTTGAATGCAAAATTTAATTCCTTATCCAAGGAGTACCCAAGTTGCATACTTTTGATTGACCCTGCTACATGAAGAAACGTGATCGCAATCACGTTTTTCATGTATTTCTCATTTTTCGTGTAGAAATGTCCATCGAAAGTATGCAACATGGGTACTCCTTGGATGAGGAATCAAATTCTGCATCCAACGAGTGTTCCCGCTCGAAATTTGAGTAAACCCATAGGGAGATAAGTTGAAAATATGAGTTAAATGTAGTTTTTTCTTCTTTTTTTTCCCTTAAAAATTTGATGATGTAATATAATCTTATTCTATTATTTCCACTATTATTTTATAATTTCCTTAGGATGCCCATTTTAGAACTCAAAATTCTCGTAACACTAAATTTTGTTAAGCTTTGTCTTAAGCATAACTTATGAAGAATTTTGTATAGAATGGGGAAATGTTTACTAAATTGAACAGATCCAATTCGATACTTGCATGATAAGAATCATAATTTTAGATAACCTACCAACAATGGAATTTACACTTCATTGATTTTATAGATTAGACTAGCAATTGAGGTTGTTCTAGTCTCTTTTTTTGATGCAACAAAATTTCCTCTTTTGAGGTGGACTAGTGTTATCAAAAGTTGACAATAGAATCTGAAATGTTCATCATCCTAGTTGCAAAGTAATCTTTACCAATGTATTGATGTCATCAAATTTAGTGAATGAACTATACAAAATGGAAAAGTATACACCCTAAACAAAAAAATGGCCTAAAACCCTAAATGCATCACAAATAACAAGTTCAGAAAGCACCATAGTTGTTGAAGGTTTAATCATATGCATGTTGAGGGTGGCATAATAATGAGAGTCGACACTATTTTCTAGAATAAAATTAATTTTCTAAATCGATTACACCATGCATATGTTCATGTCAAATTTGTAATATTTGCGTCCATGGTAACAATTATTTCCATTAATGGTTGTCAAATGTCAAGATTTTAGTTTTCATCATTCACATCTAAGAATAAGAATGGCCATGGTCCGAGTGATTTCCAACTTCCTTTCAAGGGTAAAAAAGATCAGAATCTTTCCATGGGGGGAGCTGTTAGGAAGGAGGTAGGAGCCAATATAAAAGAAAAGTAGACAAGGAACCCTCTTCCAAAACATCAACAATAGGATCCTGAGAAAGTGATGATGAATGGGGGAGAAACTCCTATGGGTGATTTGGAGGAAATTATCGGGAAAAACACAACTCCAGAGGGAAATCCACCTTCATCTGGAGCCTTAGCACTGAGTATTTTATCTCCTCCCTTACATGTTTCAAATCTTATTATTTATTTATTTTCACTTGCTATGAGGCCGGGTCATATGTTCAAGTCTTCTCGTTTAGCCTCTATAGTCCCTTTCCTATTCAAATTGGATTATGTATCTTGTTCTATTCCCTTTATCCCCCTATCATTCCCATATGTTATTCCATCATATTCTAGTACATGGGCTTCTTCCTTTAAGTTTTTTCCCAGGTATAATCTTAGATCCCATAAGAAGAGTGAATTCATTCTGGGTATGGAGGCTTTGGGCGTTTCCTCCCCATTAAGTCTAGTGGGAAAATGACGGGAAAAAAATCAAATATTTCTAGATCCAAACAAAATGCCATCTTGGATATCATAACTGGAATACAATAGTGTATTGTTGGGGTGCTTAGATAGCCATAGGCCCTTGTCCTCTCTCCCTCACGATTTTCTATTTTTCAACTATAAGGGTCTAGCTAGTCCCTAATAAAAAGAGCTTTGGTGAAGTTGGTTCTCTATGAAGTATCGATGTTATATTCCTGTTGACGCAGTTTTTATGACCTTTGTGAACAAAGGAGAAGTGACCAAGACCGAAGCTCTTTAAATAGCCCAAGTTATTTTGGGTGGTCACTCTCAATGGGTTTTAAGGCTCCATTGGGCTTTCACCTCTTCCTCTTTGGAAGGAAAAGACAAGAGGTGTTATCCTATCAGTATCCTATGGTTAATAAGCTATTGTTTATGGTAATTTACCTATTCTATTAATTAAATGATTGATAAAATATGTTATAAATTAGTATAGCATATTAGAACATATTATACAAAATATACAAAAATATAATACAAAAAAATAACCACTAGAAAACACTGTAACTAACGATAATCTATAAAAATGAATGTATATTATGTTGAATGTTCAAATATAAACTAATTACTAATTCTAAACTTCGAATACAATAATAACTCTATAAAATGTTGATATTTCTTGATAGTATAAAAAATAAAATATGAAAACTACAAATAGGTAAGCCTTCAACTTTTTCAAACAAAGACAAATCAAACTAGTCTAATTTTAAATAATTAAACATCAACAATTATCATCAAATGCAATACTAAATGATTAACTAAATAATGCTAACTAATTTGTAAGAGGAAAGATAACTATAACAATTTCCAAAGATTAAATAATATTTTGATTATTTATTCATAAAGAAATTCAATAAATAAATAGTGAAATGTAACTACACATTAGAAATTATAAATAAAATGCATATGTTAATTCAATTTATACAAAGATAACATCCTTTATAATCTGAATTCGTGGACATAATTCATAGGAACCCGGATTGAAATAATTTCCAGATCGGTGTCACCCTTAGGATACAAATCAATGAATGGACATATGATCATTTATAAGCAAATGAAATTAAATTAACGAAGATGAAAATAAATGTAAATACTTTCATAGTTCGTTCATGGTTCAATGCCATTGAACAACAATTGTATTGTCTCCCAAAACTTCTGAGAATCAAACTACAAAATATAAATAAATACAATAAACGAAGTGACTATACAAAGTAAAATTCATATAAATATAAATCAATTGAATAAAACCAAATCAACCACAAAAGGTTTTTAATTAAAAGCTCCAAAGTAACAATAATACCATCCATCGTTTCCTTCAATATCCCCCTCCCTAAAAAAATTCAAAACTAGGATTTATATAGAAAGTACATGAGCTAACCATTCCCAAACTAAATCTTTAAATATTAACAGTTTTACAAAAATACTATCATTGTTTTTCTTGGCTACCAACCGAATTTATGACTTATAAAAGAAATATGAAAAGATAACTAATATAAGAGTTCCTTGCACGATTTGCAACAACTTTGTGTTTACCCAAACTAACTTCTTTCGTGAAAAGCCAAACCACCATTTAGAAAAACTATTACAAAGAAACAAAACAAAATTAATAATTGATATCATTGTCAAAAGAGCGATACTATAGAATTTCATATTCTGTAACATCCTTTTAAATTCAGCAATCAAAATCATACCTTAAAATATAGATACCTGAAACATAGATAAAGGATATAATCTTTATTTAGCAAGACTCAAATCATCTAGATATGGAGAGATAATAAATTTAACTTTTGATGACTTAACAATAATATGTGCGTTGGTGGACTGTGTTTTCCTTTTTGGGCTATATTATTTTTGTTCCTTTTGCTTTTCAGTAACTTGATTTAGTGCTCTAAGCCGGTTATTCTCTTGAAGAAGTTGATTAATGTGATGTTCCAAATGAGGAACTATCACTAAATATTGTTTATGCCAATACATGTTTAGCATGTTTTCATTAGGATCAACATTATCCCGAGAAACGCTTCCATAGTTACTATCAACACCATGAGTATTTACCATTATCAGAAAAAACAAAACTATCTTGAGTTTTAGGTTTAGTATTCTTTGGTGAAGGCTCAATATTTGTTTCCAAATCAATAAAAACTTTTTTAATTGGGATTTTTTTTTTCTTGTTATGCCTAAGCCTGGATAGTTTTCTTTCTGTTTGTTTAATTTTATCTCTAAACTAAGGATTAAACTAGCCATCTTTCTCTTTTTATGTAGGTTCTAAGTGAGGGTTACAATCAGAGATATTTAACTCTTCCTTTTTCCTAAATTTTGGCTTCAATTATGCATAATGGAATTGAGTATTTTCAGCCATACTCTTGGTGACACAAATAGGTGGATTATTAGGGTTTTGAACTTTATCATTGTTTGAAAAATCTAATTGTCCCTCATGAACGGACTACTCATGGATATTTTCCTCAATGACATGAAAACCGGATGAGGCTAGGTTGGGAGATGGAGGATTTTATGAAACCCTTGGTGCTGCATTAGGTTGTTCAAAAGCCAAGGGTTTTTTATAACCATTTTGAAGAAGGAAAGTCTCCCATACATAGTTAGTCTTTGAAAAACAATGTTTCACTAAAATGCATATGAGACCATGATGAAATGAAGACTTGTCAGGGAATCTACGCTCAACCTAGTATTGCTTTGTCATTTTGGCTAGGATTTTATATATAAAAAATACGAGATATTGGGCTTATAACAATTGAAATCCATTAATAAATGAATATGGTATAAATACCAGGCCATAACGACCTTTACAGGTTATATAGCGACACAGAAAATATAACAAGTCTTGCCATTTAGGTTTAATATAAGATATCGACATGCCTTTAACAGTATAAGCATAATCCTTGTGTGCTAGGATTTTTTGCCATGGTATGTCACAAAAAGAACACTTTTTTTCCAACATTCACTATCTATAGAGAGATGGGTGACCTTTCCATAAAATTAACATCGACTGAAATTTCTAGATCGCCAAGCTTTGCTCATTTCCCATCGAAGGTGGAAGAAAATGCCTTCACCACTCCATTAAAACCTTGGAAAAGTTGGACAAACTGCCACTAAACAATTTGTTGGAAGAGAGATAGATGTTCATCGTAGGACTTGATAATGTCGCTCCCTACCAACTCAGTCCTAATTATAGGAGGCATGACCCAAACCCTAGTACAATTTTGACTAGAATTGAGTTTGACAAGAGGAGGACTGAGCAAACAGAGGTATGAAACCTAAATATTTTATAGAGTGAAATGGGAAATTAAGAATAGAAAATGAGATTGGAAAAAATATAGGGGTGAAATCCTATGGA
Organism: Pinus taeda; assembly: GCA_000404065.3. Lineage (NCBI taxonomy): Eukaryota > Viridiplantae > Streptophyta > Pinopsida > Pinales > Pinaceae > Pinus > Pinus taeda. The sequence continues at coordinate 106,657 of APFE030643776.1, forward strand.
AATATCACAATCAGAGGGTATTATGACCTGCGGGTTTGAGTTATGGCCACAATTCTCAATGCAAATATATGTCACAAACCATGGTTTCCAAGTCAAATGCATAGTACCATGTTAGTGAAAACAAATCCCATTGAATCTAATTCATACTTCCATACATAATTTCATGAATAGTAAATCAAGAAACTTCAACATCAAAATCTAATCGCATACAAAGCCATATGTTATGTCATTGAATATGGTATAAATTAAACCATATACATGGATGTAATAGAACCATAGGTTTAGTAATACAAAGTTATGAAATGAATGAGTTTTTCATGGTGGGAAATAACCTTCAAATCAAACGTTATGGTGAGACCTACAACCAACACATTAATCAATAAACCAAGACGATGTAAAAATTTTGACTCATGTGCCAAAAACCATTGCAGGGGAACGTATAAATCATAATGAATATTAATATCAATAAGTTGGCTAGGTTTAAGAGGTTAGGTCATATTATCATTATAGGAAAGAGAAAATAACTTCATATGGTAGCAAGACTAGCAACAATAGTAAAAAAAATAGAAAACAATTGTTTTATATTCTTAATGATCATTGACACGTTAATCATAAAATAAAAATAAAATGATATCATAATGTAAAACAAGACATGTTCATAAACCATTATCGTTATTTCAGTTCAAAGCTATAACCTCTAAAACTTAGAATGCTTCCCCTTGTCCTCGTGTGCCTTGTCCCATTTAAGAACTAGGTCTCCTACCTCAATGCTTCTGTCAGAAGAAGATATTCCATCAAACCAACGTTTTACAGTCTACTAATGTTGATGCAATTTGCATTTTAATTTTTCTCTTTATTTTTCCAATTTAACCAAGGTGTCAATCTAATTTTGCATAGCAGAGGATTTGATTTCTTGTACTTGCTGAGACAATTATAGAGAAGGTAAGAAAATATTAGGAGGTAAAATTAATTTATGCCATAAACAAGGAAAAATGGAGATAATTCCCAATTACAGCTTTGGGAGTTACCCAATCAACACATGATGTGTTAAATAGGGAAACATGCTAGTTTTTGTGATGATCTGAAATTGTCCTTTTAAGGGTTTTTATTAGGTTTTGTTTGAGGACTCGGCAAGACCATTCCCCTGAAGGTAGTAGTTTTTTTAGTGCTTAATTTTAATTCCTTTATATGAGGCATAAATATCTAATTCATGAGAAGAAAAATAAGGCACATTATTAAACACTAATGATTCTATAATTCCGAAAACAGTGACAATGTTAGAATCTAAAAATGATATTAACCATTTGGAATTAACCACTCACGGAGGATTTACCTCCACCCATCTCATAAGATAATAAATAGTTGTCATTATATATTTATGTTTTTGAGAGTAAGGAGGATTCATGGGACCAACAATGTCTAAGCCCCATTATTGAAATGGAGCTTCAATAGTAACAGGCTAAAGGGGCAACACTAGTTTTTTAACCCTACCAGCAATCTTTTGGGAAGTCTCACATTTTTGGACTAGGGCATGGGCATCTCTAAATAAGGTAGGTCAATAATATCCAACCCTCAATACCTTGTGATAAGTGGTGTCTCTTCCAAAATAACCATCAATGAGACTAAAATGGAGCTTATGGAGTACATTATGAGAATCATCTTGTTCTAGACAATGGAGTAATACCCCATCGTAATTCTTATGAAACTGAATGAAATTTATCATTTTATAATGAGTAGATTTGAGCCTTAATACTCTTCTATTTTTATCTTATAGATGGGGTGGTGCAATACCATTTAGTAAATAAAAGCTAATATCAAAATGCCAAGAATTAGGGTCATTTGGTAAACACAAAACTTCATTTTCCATTAAATATATTTTGTTATGAGAGCAACGATTCAGGTTGGGTGAGATGACATACTAGATGACCAAATTACAAAGACCTTGACCTTTCACTATTTTAGAAGGTTTGATTTCCAAGTCATACTCTTTGAGGGATTTCATCTAGTGGGCCCTTTTTCTCCTAATTCCTTTTGAACTAATAAATTTCTCACTACTAGATAGGGAACAACTACTTTAGTTTTAGATTTTACCAGATATGATCTAAAATGATTTACTTCCTTAAAAACAACAAAAACTTGTTTATCTACCACTAGGTAATTTAGCTCAACTCCTTTAAAAGCAAAGCTCATAAATGTAATAGGAATTTCACTATTAGGCTCTTTTTTCTATGTAAGAACAACAACATAAGCATAATCAGAAGCAAAGATATAGTATGAAATCTCTAGAAAAATATGGGTTCATCAGAACGAGAGCCTTAGAGATGGCTTGTTTCATAGTACCAAAATATTTTTTCTTAGTCTGTCCACTTATAGTTAGAACTATTTTTTACCATATCTTGAGGTGGCTTAACGATTTGTGAAAAATTTGGGATGAATCATTTGACAAAATTGATTTTCCCAAGGAAAGATTGCATGGCCTTTTTAGAGTTGGGAGGTGATAATTTATCAATGGCTTCAGCTCTTTTTGGGTCAATCATTATGCCATCTTTAGACATGATACACCCTAACAATTTTTCTTCAGTGATTGCAAAGATAGATTTCTTGGGATTTAAGGAAATGCCAAATTTCTAGCATCATTCAACACGTTTCTGAGATGTGAAATATGGTCATATCTTTGTTTAGAATAAATAATGACATCATCAATATATATGACAATAGATTCGTTTATAAGCACCTAAAAGGAAATATCCATTTCCCTTTGGAAAGTCGCCCCAACATTAATAAAGTTGAAGGGCATGTTTTTGTAGGTGATTTTTTCCCATGGAGTTACAAAAGAAACTCTGAGTTGGTTAGAAGGAGCCACCATAACTTGGTTATAGCTTAAGAAACCATCCAAAAGAGACAATATCTCAGAGCCTGAAACCGATTGAAGGATTTTGTCCATGTCATGTACTAAGTAATTATCTTTGGCATAGGCTTTGTTTAAGTTTTTGAAGTCTACACAGAGATGGATGACTTGATTGTTTTTTCTCACTAGGACTAAATTCACAACCCATTTCGCATGGCAAATAGGGAAGATAATTTTTGCTGCTAACAGTTTGTTGAATTAACTCTTGACAATTGGCTCTAAACTTGGGTGGATTTTCCTCAACTTTTGTTAGAAAGGGTTGGTGTGGGGTTTTATGGGATTAGTGTATTGCATGACGTTGGGGTAAAAAGTTTTTTAGGTCCTCATAGTTCCAAGTAAATACACCCCCATATTCCATAAATAGATGGATACAATCCACCTTTTCTTGAGGGGTACAATTAGTTCCTAGGTTAATATCCTATGGATTCTTTTTTGTTCCCAAATTTATGAGTTTGTACTACATAATTGGACTATTAATTTTGTAATTAACAACTTTTTTAAATTTGTCTTGTAAGTCATAAAAATTCTCAAGCCTAACAACGAGTTTAGGGATAGCGTTTACCAAGTAAATTGCTTCATCCAATTACTATTGCCTTGGAATCTAAGAGAAGGTGGAGAGGTTCTCTTCATGAGTCAGCTCATCAATTATAGTGTCATAGAAACTGTCTTCAAAGTTTAGGAACTCAAGTGTTTGTTGATCATGATCAAAGACACACCAGTTAGTGACATTATCTGGTATTCATGGTATAAACATTAATTTAGCAAAAAAAAGAATTAGGCTGAAATATTTTATCATGAATTAATCTAGATGCGACATTTGCTACTAGATCAGCTTCTTGATTAAGAGATCTAGGAATAGAAGTAATATTAAATGCTGCAAATTTTGAAATTAAATCCCATACCTTTGTTTGGTAATTTCTCAAGTGAGCTAAAATGTAGTGTATAACATTTCTTATCTACTTAATGATTATTTCAGAATCACCATAGACCCTTAAACATTGGATTCCAAGGTCTAGAGCTTTTCTAAGTCCCTATATGGGTGCCCCATATTCTTCATTATTATTACTGCACTCAAACTCTAATCTACAAGCAATAAACACTTTATTACTTCTTGGATCTAAAAGCAAGCAACCTACACCTGTACCTTCTTTTGGTTTTGATCCATCAAAATACAAAGACCAAAGTTCACATTTTGGAGAAGAATTAACATCAAATAGTATTTTATTAGTTATTACTAATTTATTAATAGTCAAAAGTTTAGATTGTTTCTCACAGTTAGTAAAAGGAGAAATTTCGGCACAAAAGTTTCCAAAAATTGAATTTCTCCAACTTGCTTCATATATTGTTCTCAATTGACTTTAATTTTATTGGGTTCCCCTTTCCAAGTTAGCCACAAGTGACTTAAGTTTGTATCCATAGACTCTTTTAGATGCTGCATCCAATCCCGACCTATAAATATACCATATGCTTATGGCATGTCTACAATAACTATGTCAATGGTTTGGTGAACTCTGTGATCTAAGGATAGTGTGATCAACACATCAATAAGTTCCTTGACCACTTTTACATTTGTCCTATCAAGTTGCACATTTTTTGCCTCAGATAGCTTCATTTAGACATTAAGTTTTTTGCATATAGAGAGAGGCATGCCATTCGAGGAGGCTCTTGAATATGTCATGCAATTGTGAACATTGTGGTTAAGATTTATTGAATGTAAGCAAGAAAGGAGGTGGTTTTTTGTTTGTTTGTTTGTTTGTAGGGGAATTTTTTGAGGGAAGTTTTAAAGTATGAACATGATCATTTGAAGACCTTTCAAAAATATTCATATCTAGAGCAACTTTATTTTTAATACAATTTTCAACAAAATGTTGTTGAACTTTTTGTTGTATTAAGGGAATTTTAAGTAGCTCAAACAATGAAATGTTAGCTTTTTGTTTTTTTTTTTTTTTTTTTTTATCTTCGATTGGATCATATTATAAATTTAAAACAACGATTTTTTGGGTATTCTTTGGTTGTGTTTTGGAGTTATTTACCTTATCCAAAGGAGGGGAATCTTGTTGGGTGATTTAATTGTGAGTTAAATCCCTATCATTAATTGTCAACCTAGGGTTCGTAGAACTGGCGAGGTATACCTGTATTATATGTACTAGGTAGTTATTTCTCAGAATAGATTAATCTAATGCTATTAAAGCTAACTACAAAGTTAATTAAATAAATCCAAACCAAACCAAACCAAACATAAAGAAGTTGAAATAACATTTTCATAAAGGAAATCACACTTGCATAAATGAATTAACACCACACATTCATAAATGAAATCACATTTGCGGAATATAAATCACACCACACTTGCATAATCGAAATCACACTTGCTGGAAAGTAAATCACACTTGTTGAAATGAATCACACTTGTTGAAAGTAAAATCACACTTGCATGAAAAGAAATAAAATAACAACACTATACTATGTTGCCAATATATACAAATGTGTGCAAACTATGGTTGATGGGGGCCCTCCATTCCTTAGCAAGCACAATGAATCAAGTATCACATCTTGAAGGTAAAAGTGGTAGTATGTATTTCATAAATTAAAATTACAAGATATCAAAAGAATTATTTATTCTCACTTTACAAATTACATCTAGAAATTGGAACCTCTAACTAGCAACTAGAAACTAACACTAATAGTCACAACTTTTAACTTGCGTCTAACAACTTGACAACCCTTTGTATGAAGGGTGCACTCTTATCTATACAAAAATTGAGGATAACTATACAATAAATATAGATCCTTAGATCTCTCCCTGAAGCCACATTTATCTCTTGTGGTTACAACCAATCTCCTAAAAAAGTAAGATACAAATCTTCTCATCCATGATTTTTCTCCTTTGGATGTGCATAATTAATGATTGACATCTTCTACAATTATTCCACAAATCCTCGTGATTTGGAATATAAAATTAGAATTTGTGGTTGGATCGCCAAGTAGGACCCTTCTAGAATCTCCAAGTAGGCCTACAATATCACAAAACTCATAACACTTTTAGATATATATGAAAACATGTTAATTTCCTAACATTTAATCACAAATTCACTTATAATACTTAAAATCAATGACTTGGAAAATAATAATTATAAACCCATGTAATGATGAAAATGGTTACTTAATGTAAGGTTATGGGGCTATAGAGTTACGGAATGAGGGTAAAATGATGGAAATGAAGGTGAAAGTGGATGACATTTTGGAGACCCAACACTTGCTTTTCAATTAGGCCTTTATCATGTGCGTTGTATTGGTGTTTGTTTACAACAATTTAATCATAATCATCTTCAAACAACATGTCTAAACATGACCCATGGCAAAGGGTGGCTGATTATCATCTTCTTCAATATCATTTTTCAGCCTCCTATGTATCATTATCATCAAAGGTAGAATTAACTATCATTTCCTGTAAAGTATCTAATAAGCCTTCAGTGGTAAGGCCTTCATTTGGGGAAACAAGTTTATTTTGAAATGACTTCCTATAAGGATTTTTAAAAATTTTCCTATTGGAAGTTCCTTTTTCTATTTTTTTCTTTCAATATTAGATAATTTGTTAAGAGCATTCTGAAGGCTTTCTATATCAAAAGGTGATGTTTCCTTCTTTTTGATAGGTTGCTTTATTGTTGATTGAGATTTTTTACTAGAAGATGGGGTTGGGTCACTTTGTTTATCAGAATTAGATTTCAAATTGAGAATATATTTCTATACAGATAGAGCTTCTTCAAAATCTTCTTGTAAAGTGGCCTTTGGGCCCTTCATCCACATAGAAACCTTGATCTGTAAGGCTTTAATGTAGTAATCCACTATAAAAGTTTGAGTAGGCATAAAATCATTAGGAATCTTGTTTTTTAATTAATGGAACCTTATGTTAAAATCCTTTACCTTTTCTTTGTTTTCCATTTTCATATTTAATAACTCCATGAATAGGACTTCTAGGGTCTTATCATCTCCAAATTTATCTATGAATGTAGTTTCAAATTGTGCCCAAGAGGTAATGCTTTCAGGGGGATGCACGAAGTACCAAGTTGTAGCCTTTCTCTCATATGTGTAGGGAAACAATCTACAAACTACATCTTGTGTCAGACACTTTTCTATCCAATAGCCATCATAGAAGCTTTAATATGATTTTCAATTAGTTTCTTAGCATATAGGTCAAAACTGGGGAGAAATTTGTGAGGGTTTTTGGGCAAAGGATGTTGCACATCAAGGACAACAATAACATCTTAATTAAGCAATGGAGAAACATGATTATTTGGTTGGTTACCTTGATTATTTCCTAGGTTTCCTTGATTATTAGCCACTCTTGGGTATCCCTTAGATTCATATGAATCAGAAGAATCTTTTTCACTATAGGAATCTTTAGGAGAAGATGGCGAGCTTGGTGGGGAAGGGGGAGGACTAGAACCTCCAAAAAGGGTAGGTTGTCTGGATTCACCAGTAGGTGTTTTAGATGTTGATTGATTAATATCAATGATCCTACTAGTTAGGATATCATGCAATCTATCATTAATGAGAGCAACAGTATGAGGATTATCTGGGTGGGGATCTAGTACTGAAGGTTCTTGTAAGTCAAAATCAAGAGGTGTATCAATATGTTGAGACAATCACCTTTCAATAGACTTTTCTCATTCCAATCTCTCTTGAATTCTAAAAGGAACTTCATGAGACCCTTGTAGACATTCGTCTATCTCAGATATAACTTGTGATTGTGTTGGAGTTGAGGGTTCTCTCTTTGTATTTTCAGGTTGAGGTTGAGAACTAGAGGAACTCTCAGCAAGGGGAGGGTCTGAATGACTTCTCATGACAATAGGGGACCTAGCAGTTTGTCTCTTATGGCTACCCATAGAAATTTAAAGTCGAGTATGTTGTCCTTCTAGTGTCATTTTGTTGAAGTGGGTTTTGTGACCTTTGTCAACAATGGAGAAGTGACCTGAACTAGAGCTCTTTAAATAGCCCAAGATGTTTGGGTTGGTCACTCTTAACAGGTTTTAAGGCTCAGTTAGTCTTTTGATTCTTCCTCTTTTGAAGGAAAAGAAAAGGAGTTTTGTCCTATCACTATCGTATAGTTAATCTAAAGCTATTGTTTATGTTAATTTACCTATTCTACTAATTAAATGATCAATAAAATATGTTACAAATTAGTATAATGTATTAGAGAATATGATATAAAATATACAAAAATATAATACAACAAGAATAAACATGAGAAAACATTGTAACTAGAAATAATATATAAAGATGAATGTATATTATATTGAATGTTCAAATATAAAATAATTACTAATTCTAAACTACAAATGCAATAATAAATCTATCAAATGTTGATAGTTCTTGGTAATATAAAAAATAAAAGATGAAAACTACAAACATGTAAATGTTCAACTTTTTCAAACAAAGGTCAAACAAACTAGCCTTGTTTTAAATAATTAAACATAAAAAATTATAATAAAATGAAATACTGAAGGATTAACTAACTAATGCTAATTAGTCTATATTTTTTGGCCAAAGTAAAAGAGGAAAGATAACTGTAATGATTTCCAAATATTAAATAATATTTCAATTATATATTCATGAAGCAATTCAATAAATAAATAGTGAAATGTAACTGCATGTTAGAAATAGCTACATCACATATGTTAATTCAACTTATACAAAAATAACATGCTTTATAATCTGAATTCCTAGACACAATTCACGGCAATCGAGATTAAAATAATGTCCATATTGTGTCACCCTTAGGATACAAATCAATGAAGGGAGAAGTGATTGATTATAAAAAATGAAATTGAATTAACAAAGATGAAAAGAAATGTAAATGCTTCCATTATTCGTTCAAGGGTCCAAGCCATGGAACAACATTTACTATGTCTCCCAAAACTTCTGAGAATCAAACCACAAAAAAATTAAGAAAGATGATAAACAAAGTGACTGTCGAAAGGAGAAGTAATATAATTACAAATAAGTTTAATAAAACCAAATAAACCACACTTACATAAGGTTTTAATTTAAACATTCCACATTTAGAGTAATACTATTTAGTGTTCCTTTCAATATCCTACTCGTAAAAAATTTCAAAACTAGGGGTTTATATAGAATTACACGAGTCTAACCACGTTCGAACTAAATCTATAAAATATAAATTATTTTACAAAAATACATATCATTGTTTAGTTGGCATCTTGGTCAAATCTCTACTGATCAAGGAAATAAACAAAAGAACTAATAGGAGTTCTTTGCAGGATTTGCAACAACTACATGTTTATCCAAAGTAGCTTCTTTGGTGAAAAGAAAACACCATTTAGTAAATAGAAAACCCTATTATGAACAAAGAAAAAAATTAATAATTGATTTCCTTGCCTAGTTACAAATTCTTAGATTCGGTAACAATATTTTAAACTTACCAATCAAAAATCATAACAAGAACATAACTTAAAATATTTGAACCTGAAACATAAATAAACAATAAAATATATTTAGAAAGACTTAAATCATATGGATCTAGAGAGATTATCACTTTTATTTTTTATGAATTAACAATAATATGGGTGTTGTTGGACTATGTTTTCCTTTTTGAGATGTAATATTTCTAATCCTTTTGATTTTCCTAACTTGATTTAGTGCTTTGAGCTAGTGCTCGTATTGAAAAAGTTGATTAATGTGATGTTCCAAACGAGGAACCACCACTAAATATTACAGATGATAATACATGTTTATCATGTTTTTATTAGAATGAGCATTATCCTGAGAACCTTTTCTAGAGTTACTAACAACATCATGAGTATTATTACCATCATCAGGGAAAACAAAACTATCCCGAGTCTAAGGTTTATTATTCTTTGGTGAAGGCTCAATATTTGTTTCAAAATCAAGAAAAACTTCTTTAACTAGGAAGTTTTTTTCGCTTGTTACACCTAAGCCTGAATATTTTATTTTTTTTCTATTTAATTTTAACTCTATACTGAGGATTGAACTAACTATTTTGCTCTTGTTATGCAGGTTTTGAGCGAGGGTTATAGTATGGGGTATTCAACTCTTATTTTTCTCTAAATTTAGGTTTCAATTCCGCATAATGGAATTGAGTATTTTTAGCCATACTCTTGGTGACACGAATATGTGGATTATTAGGGTTTTTAACTCTATCATTGTTAGAAAAATCCAACTGTCCATCATGAACAAACTACTCAAGGATGTTTTCCTCAATGACATGAAAATTAGGTGAAGCCACGTCAAGATATGAAGGATTTTGTGAAATGCTCGTTGCCACATCAGGTTGGTCAAAAGATAGGGGTTTTTGATAACCATTTCAAAGAAGTCTCCTAGACATTGTCAGTCTTAGACAAATAATGTTTCACTGAAATACATATGATATCATGATGAAATAAAGACATATCATGGTTTTTGTGCTCATAGGTTATAACGACCTTAACAGGTTATATAATTACACATGAAATACAACAAGTCCTTCCACTTAGGTTTAAGATAGGATATCAACATAACTTTAACATGGTAAGAATACTCCTTGTGCACTAAGAATTTTCACCATAGTATGTCATGAATAGGGAAGTTTTTTTACCATCATTTTCTATCTATGAAGAGAAGTGTGGCCTCTGCTATAAAATTAACATTGAATAACATTCCTAGATCGCTAAGCTTTTCTCATTTCCCATTGAAGGTGGAAGTAAAGGAATTCACCACTCCTTCATTAAAACCTTGGAAAATATAGACGAACTACCACCAACCAACTTGTTGGAAGAGAGACAGATGTTCGTCGTATGACTCGATAATGTCGCTTCCCACTAGCTCATTCCTAATTATAGGAGACATGACCCCAACCCTACCAGATTTTTGGCTAGAATTGAGTTTGACAATAGGAAGATTGATAAAACAGAGGTTTGAAGCCTAAAAGGTTTGTAGAGTAGAATAAGAAAGTTGGAACAGAAAATGAGATTGGAGAAAATATAGGGACAAAACTCTATGGCATGACTTGGGTGACTGGTATGTGCGCTTCCAGAATGTACCAAAGAATAATAATCACAATCAGAGGGTATTACGAATTGTACGTTTGAGTTATGACCACAAACCCCGATGCAAACTAATGTCACAAATTGTGGTTTCCAAGTTAGATGTGCAATTCCATGTTACCAAAACAAATCCCATTGAATCCAATTCACACTACCAAACATCATTTCATGCATAGTAAAGCAAGAAAATTCAACATCAAAATTTAGTTGTACAAAGAGCCATATGTTATGTCATTGAATATGGTATAAATTAAGTCATAGCCATTGATGTAATACCACCATAGGTTTAATAACCCAAAGTTATGAAATGACTGAGTTTTTCATGGTGGGGAATAACCTTTGAATCACATGTATTAACATGTTATGGCAAGATCTGGAACCATTACATTAATCGATAGACCAAGACAATATAAACATTATGACTTGTGCAACCAAAACCATTGCAAGGGAACATATAAAACAAAAGAAAAATTAATACCAATAAGTTGAATAGGTTGAAGAGGTTAGGTCATATTGTCATTATAAGAAAGAGAAATGACTTCATATGGCAGCAAGACTAGCAATCATAGTAAAAAAAATGAAAACAAGTTTTCTAGCTTCTTAATGATCATCGACACATTTATCACAAAATAAAAATAAAGTGATATCACAATCCAAAAAAATACTTGTTCAAAAACCATTATCGTTATTTCAATTCAAAGTTGAGTGTTAAAATCAAAACAAACAAGAAAATAAAGTAGGGGCCCATTTCATTTGAAAAATGAGAGGGGAGTTTGTTGGGTAGCCAAAAATTCCTTGAATAAACTTTGGACAATGGGGATGTGGTCCTTTGGACTCTGGAATCTTTCCTTCCAAGGTGGAATTTTGTAGATTTGATGCGAGAGGCAGATATAAAGGCCTAGCAGTTGGTTTTAACCAAAAAATTGTTAAGATTATAGGTACCTGGGGGTCTAACTTAGTTCTGGGGGTTGATATACTCTCTTCAAAGGCTGGGAAGGAGATTAAAGTGGTCAATATTTATGGACCATGTCAGGACAGGACTATTTTCTAAGATATGTTAATGTCTCGCTTTTTTATGAATGTAGATAATTTAATGGTTAGGGGGGAACTTAAATTTCTCTCTCAGTGAATTAAACATTTGGGGGCCGTGTGCCCATTTGGATCCTTTATCTGATTATTTTTTCCATCTTCTAGGGGATCACCACTTGTGCAATGCAGATTTGGTAAGGTATAAGGCCACCTAGAGAAATAGGGGGACTGGACCGATGCAAGGGTAGCAAGAAGGATTGACCATTTTCTCATGGAAGACAAGGCTTATTGGAAAGGATTCCATTGTTTCAATAATGGATTGGGGTGGGGGGTGAATTGGATCACCATCCAATATTTTGAGTGTGAAGCAGTGGGGGGGGGGGGGGGGGGTGTGTAGAAAAACTTGGTAGTCCTTTCAAATTCAATGTTTCCTAGTTAAATGATGAAAATTTTCATAATATGGTGGCTGAAAATTGGTCTCCCTACAACCTTGATGGGGAGGAGTCAATAGTGGGTCAATTTTCCAAAAACCTCAAGAGGATGAAAAAAAGTACATTTGAATCGTCCATCTTAAAAGATAAATAGAGGATGAAGCATTAAAGGAAATGGAGGAGGAATTGGGGAATATGGAAGCCCCTTATGGTGGGGGGGGATATTATTCTAAGGAAATAAAGCAGAGGATTATACAATTAAAAACTACCAAAAGGATAATTTTCAATGAAAATGAGGAGATGTGGAGACCAAAAAGTCATGTTATATGGCTAAAAAGTGGAGGTGAAAACAAAAATTTCTTTTAAAAATATGCAAAGGGCCATCAAGCAGAGAACACCAACTGGGATCTGGATGATCCAAAATGAGGCATAGTTTCATCTTTTAAGACTCAATTAAGTAATTTATATGAGGCCCTTTGGAGGTGACTATTGTGGAGTTTTTGTCTTTGGCCCCAGTTTTCCATAGGTTTTCTAAGGCTGAAGATAATATAATTTTGATGGAAATTGTATATGAGGATGAGTTATAGAAGGTCCTCCACTTTTTTTAGAAGGATAAAATCTTGTTAGTTTGTGTAGCTCAAATAGGCGTTCTAGTCTCAAGTGGTGGCAATGAGGCTAAGAACGCAAGTGGATTAATTATCTCCAAGCCCAATTTATTTTATAAAGGGAAAATGTCTTAATTAGATTTATTAACCAATTTTTAATTATTTTCCTAAGTCTAACTTAGGGAAATGGGTTAATTAATCAATATTAGTTGAGACAAGTTGATTTCTCTCTAGTGACTTCTAGAAAAGTGACTTGATGGGGTTAAGATGATATTAGTCATCGATTGTGATTAGATCATGGTCATTGATTCGTTAGGGAGAGATTATAAGAGGAAAATGGGACACTTGGAAACACAATTTGAGTAAGGGAGCAATGACAATGTGGAAGATACCAACAATAGGGTTTAGTAGTGATTGAGATCAATTTTCCGGAGATAATTTCTTCACAATATTTCTAGTTTCTTAGTCACAAAGGGAGATCAAAATATTCTACATAGGTAAAGTTTCTCCAGGTGGTACGAATTAACAAAGAGAGGCTGATTTTCTAGACATTAGAGAAATTTTGAGGTATAAAATGGACCTCCTAAGGAATATTATAAAATAATAGAGGAAATAATAAAATAAGATTAAATTACCTCATCAAGTTTTGGAGGGAAAAGAGAAAACAATACTTTTTCAACTCATATTTTCAGCTTATCTCCCTATGATTTTACTCAAATTTTGAGTGGAAGCACTCATTGGATCCATAATTTAATTTTACATCCAAGAAGTACCCATGTTGCATACTTTCGATGGACCCTGCTACATGACAAATGTGAAATACATGGAAAAATGTGATTGCAATCATGTTTTTCCATGTATTTCACATTTTTAGTGTAGTAGGGTCCATCGAAAGTATGTAACATGGGTACTCCTTGGGTGAAAAATTAAATTATGCATCCAATGAATGATCCCACTCAAAATTTGACTAAAACCATAGGGAGATAAGCTGAAAATATAAGTTTTTAAAAAACAATGTATTTTTTTTTTTTTACTCCAAAAATGGTCACAATCATCCCCCATGGTTGACATCATCATATTTAATCCTATTGGTTCTTATAAAGTTGATTTCTTTTGTACAATTTTGTTTTGAGGCCCATTTTTTACCTTAAATTATCTCTATTGAAGAGGTCGAGTTTCTAGAGGAAGAGAGAATTTTCCAGAGTGATCAATTTGTAGGAGGAAAGTCGAGTTTGCCAGAGAGGTTGATTTTCCAGTGGAGGCCAAATTATTCTGCTAGGGAGTGTGAGTTTCTAATGGATTTTCTAGACCGAACATGTGGCTCAATTATCGGTTGTACAAGAGGGCCAAATTGATTCAATGAAGTCAAATATCTTACAGGAGGTCAAAGTGGTTTGCAAAGTGAAGAAACTAATTTGTCGATGCTTTGTTAATTTACAACAAGTAGTTTATGTATTATTTCAATTACAAATTTGTTGAAGAAGCAATAATATAAACCCTCATCTACAAAATTGTTTCCCCACCTTGGGGATTTTTCTAGGGACAATTTGTCCAAAAATATTGGTGTTCATTTTATGTGTGATGTTTTCATAGTTCCTGTGATTTATTATTTGGTGAAATTTGTAGTTGTGTTTTTATTCGATATTTGCAGAAAATTAATTTACTGGGACAAATAATCTAAAAGATAGGAGAATAATTACTAGATTAATTGCAATATAATTTTCACATGGTATCAGAGTAGATTTGAGGGCAGAAGAAGCTTTGCACAGGGTATAGGACGAGAATATTGAAGGTTTATAAAACCCAATTCGATTTATTCTAGATTTACTTGGGGTTTGCTTATATTTTCCAATGGTTTCAGATATGGATTCAGTTGGATTAAGGGATCATGATAGACTTGATCATGCATCAAACTTTGTTGTCTAGAAATATATAATTCTTTTGTTGCTATAGGAGCATGGATTGGAGGAGTATTCTATGATAGTTGTTGGCATACCAAAAGATCCAACACAATTAGAAACTTACAAGGAGGACGCCAAGGCTAGGAATATTATCTAGGATGGGGTTAAATATCATATCATACCCCATATCACAAAGTTGGATACAACTAAGAAGATGTGGGATGCAATCCTAAAACTTTTCCAAACTTCTATTGTTAACAAGAAATATTCTTCAAAGAGAAGCTAAGAAACACTAGGATGAACAAGGGAAAAGTTGTAGTCAGTTACCTCACCAAAGGACTTTTCAAGGATGAGTTAGCAGTTGTTGGGGAAAATATAGAATATGATGATCTCGTGAAAACTTCCTGTTATCACTTAGAACTAAAGGTTTAATGCATACAGTTACATGCCCTAGTCCAATGACAAAGGTTTATGTTTAACCTGTTTTCATTTTTATTCGCCTCACTTAGGAATCGGAGTTTTAAAGGTTTTTTAAGCTTAAATTAGACTCTGCTCCTATTGGCTTTTCTCCACTCATCATTATTTCATAAGTCATGTCTTGTTTATGCCAAGTCACCTTGTCCTTTAGTGATTCCGCAGCGCAGTCTTATTGGCTCATTTCGCAGCGCAATCATAGTCTAGCAGTTTCACAGCGTGTAATGATTAAGCCATTTCGCAGCGCATCATTAAAAAATATAACTAACAGCGCTGCGAAATCGTGGATTCGTGCATTCCGCAGCGAATCTTTCCTGAAATGTCAAGTTCATAGGTGAGTCAGCATGTCCTTCCATTCATGCCAGTCTAAGGACCTCTTGAAATCATGTCTGAACGTTCACTTGCCGCTCCTCCACCAATAGATTTCTGATATGCACAGAAATCTCATTCCCAAGAGATCTTACCGTGCATAGTCCTTAATTATGGTCGTGAGGGTGGCATGAGTAACCAGTCATGTTCCAAATTTGAATTTCAAGCGAGGTTGTTCAAGCGAGCCTGATTTCAAGCGAGGCTGAGTTAAAAAGGGAGGTGAATCATCTCGACCGGACTTGTTAGTATTCGGCTGTGAAGATTTCTGAGTTAGAATTTGGCTGTGAGAATTTCCAAGTAAGAATTTTGCCGTGAAAATTTCAAAGTGAAGATGGAGAGAAAGGAGCACAGGTCCGGTAAATGCCAAAGGAATGAACCTGAAGGCCTAGACATAACCTTGAGAGATGAAGGCGTGAAGAAGGCGTTTAAAGATGCCGGGTGCTGGAGATTTTGTAAAAAGCTGCAAGGAGGGCATGCACAGGTAACAAAAGAGTTTGCACTTAATTTTACTGGTTTGAATTCAAAGGTTGCCATGCTAGAGATATCGGTTTCTCCAGAAGCAATAGCTGTTGTGACCGAGATACCAAGAGGCCAGGAAGAATGGTTTAAAAACTTTAAATTTGATAGAAATCCTTGTAAGGAGTTCTTGAAAGAAGCATATGTAAATGAGGATTATACAAAAGCAGTGCCTAGGTTCTATCTCAAAGAACATTATGCTCTTCTTCTTACCTGCATTCAGAAGTATCTAACCTGTGAGGGAAGATACAATAAGGTTTATCCTTATCATTTCAAACTACTCCTGCATTTTACCGGGAAGGTCTCCATAGACATTCCATTTTATTTATTTCGTATTCTAAGTAAAATTTGTGATAAGGTTCAGCTCAGGAAAGAGGACTGTGAAACCTCTTTATTTCACCATGGCCTGATTAAGTTGTTTATTCTAGATAGCCTCCGGAAGATAGGCCGAGACTGGAATTCTTTTATCTTTATGGCTGGTTTCCAAAGCAAAACTGGTCTTACTCCTCAACCAGTCAGAGAGTTTACAATAGCTGAGCTTCAAAGGGAGGCAAGAGCTAAAAACAAAACCAAACCACAGCCACCAAACCCAATGAAGCCGTCAGCCATTCAAGAACAGCCTCAGAAAACAACAAAGGAGAAGACTCAGGGTAAGATGACTGTACCCAAAGTAAATAAACCTGAAGCAGTCACAAGGGTGAGGACAAGGAGCTAGATTAATAAAGAGAAAGGCAAAGCCATAGTTATCGAAGAGAGCCCTGTGTCTAAGGCGAGCCTAAATGATCTATTACAGGCTATTGAGTTAGAACAGTCTAAACCGGTTGAGATTGATTTGACACAATCACCACAGGTAAAGGTTAAGAAAACAAAGGCCACAAAAAGGCTTAAGTTTGATGAGCCAGCCCAGGAATTTGTTTTCAAGCCAAGAAGACCCATGACTAGGAATTTCCAGCAGGTACAGGAAGCACTGCCCAAAACAGAGGAAAAAGGGAAAGAACACGACTCACAAAAAAGCAGCAAAAGTAAAGCAGCCATTACATCTCAAGGAGATTATGTGGCAGCCATGAAAAGCCAAATAGAAGTAGCTAAGGAAGAAATCAATCAACTAAAGAAAGCCGTTGAAGACTTGAAGGCAGAGCTAAGCCGGGTACCTAATAAATGAATTCGCTTTTCTGGAAAGATTTTGTTCCCAATTTTGCTAATTTTGCTTAAATCTTAGTGTTTTGAAGATGTTTAAACCCCTGCTACACACGTAAAGCATCAAAGGGAGTTTTTGGCACCTAATGGTTGGATGATATGAGTTCTCGGGTTAAAAAAGTAAACTATTTTAAATAAAACAGCAGTTTCGTAGCGCGATGATGTTTTTTAAAAAAATGCAGACAGACAATTGATTTTATGAGCGGGAGTTTTTGAAAAAGGCACACCTGTCCATCACCACAGCCTACAGTATATCCAAAACGTGGCCACGTTCCATTCTTTGGGATATTAAAGACTCAAAAAGGTGTTGTTCATGTTCGAGCAAATTATGGAATAAAGAAGCCGAGAAATAGGGGACATATCCGAATACCACGGGCAGATAGGGATTCAATGCTTAAAGGCCAATATGGCATATTTAATATCCAGCTCAGCCAAATCTAAAGGGAACCAGGTGTCAAAGGACGAGAAGTGGCTACTATGGCACGAAGATGGAGTTAGAGTCATAATCTATTTAGGACTTTTTAAAAGTTACAGTCAGCAGTTTATTTGTATTTAATAGATAGTTAAATAGTTAATAGGTGTCTTTAGAGATAAGGATCGAGTTAAAGTTCCCCTCATGCTGGAGGAGGAAACTCGAATTAGTTAGAATAAGGATTATATATAGCTGAGACAATAATGTAACAAGGGTTGGAGATTTGATAACCGGAAGTACTGTTTTAGCTTATGTAAAAACCATTTTCAGTAATACAAAGCATCTACTTTTCTTCTCAGGATTCACAAAGGATTTGTCATGTTCAGAATATGTGTTTTGTTCTTCATTTAATGTCTTTTTTCAGTTGCATGGATGCATAATCACTCAGAATTCACTGATTGTGCTCTGATTTCCTGTATGCATGTGTGAACTGTGGTTTCATATAAGTTGTATTCTGAACATTTAAATGCTAAGTGCCATGACTTCTATGCAAAGGTAGTGTCATTGTTTACAGAAGCTTGATTGACTCCATAAGCCCAATGGGAAATTATAAAATGTTTATCCAGCCACTATATTTGTCTATGTTGTTACATCACAAGAGTTAGCCATCTTGTCATTAATCAAAATCATTAATCCTTTTGAGAGAGCCCTCTCAGGCTAAGGAGGCTAAGCCTTAGTCAAAAGCTTGGTTTGAAATAGTTACTTAGAGTCATCCTGACCAGCAGCCTATCAGGCTTGATTTTGAGATAACACTTCCTTAAAAGAGTTCTCAAAGTAATGGGACATGCTTGTCAAAGTGATCAATGGATGACAAGAAATACCTAATTGGGATAATTTATGGAGTGATTTCACTGAGGAAGATCTTAGGTTGAGTTTTGTTAGTGGTAGCAATAGTCAACAGAAAAGTGAGGCAAAAATAGAAAACGTGGTTCTTTGTAGGGAAGAACAAAGAAAATAAGGGATCCAATAAAGGGTCCAACTCCAAGGGGGATAAGAAGAAGGGCCTTTCAAAGGTCAAGCGCTATGACTGTCACAAGTTTGGCCACCATGTCAGCAATTTCCCACAAAGGAAGAAAGGTGAAAAAAGAAGGGAAAGAAGCAAATAAATGATTCAACAAGTGAAAATGAGCTTTCTAACATGATGGAACATGAGTTTGCACTAATAACTTGCCTAACTAGCTCAAACTCACTAGGTGTCTAGTATATAGACAGTGGGGTATCATTCCATATGACAAGAGTTAGGGAGTGCTTGTCTAGCTATAAGGAGGAGGAAATCATATTCTAGATTGAGATGGGGAATAGGTCCAAGTACAACCTAGTTGGGAGGGAGACTATTCTATTTTTGAGGGAGCTTGGTAAGCCATTTCCCATCCATGATGTGTTGCATGTGCCTAGAATGGGGATGAATATGACTTTTATATCTATTCTTGAGGATAATGGGTAAAATGTACTCTTTAGAGGAAAATAGGTGTTAATAAAATACCAATAGTGGAAGTCACCCATAGTTATTGGAGTTAGGAGCATCCAACTTTACAGGTTGTAGTTAGATAATCCAAAGGCACTAGCGAGAAGCAATGATCCTAGAAATCAAGGAGAGATATGGCATAGGAGGATGGGCCATATGAACAATAGGGCACTTAATTTTCTTTGGGAGACACTGATAGGTGTTCCATATGTGAGCACAAAGCATAATGATGTGTGCAAGGGATGTGTGTTGGGGATGTTTGCTAATGCATCTTTTCCAAGGAGTGACACTAGATGCAAAGGTGTTCTTAATCTAGTACATTTTGATATATGTAGTCTGATGTTGACAAAGTCTCTCAGAGGGTATGAGTACTTCATTACCTTTATTGGTGATTTCGCCAAGAAGACTTGGATATACTTCTTGAAGACCAAGGATGAGGCCTTCAGTTGCTTCCAAGAGTTGAAAGCCTTTGTGGAGAATTTGATAGGTAAAAAAGTGAAGGTTATTTAGTAATAAAATGAAGGTGAGTACATAGGGAATGTAGGTTTTAACCCTATACAGAAATTACCCGAAAAATAATTCTTAAAAAACAGAATACATAAAATGGCGAGAACAGAAAACAAATATACACAGTGATTTTCCCCTAAATCCCATAACCAAGATTACTAGATTGATTTTTCATTATGTTCATTTCAATGTTACAACACACACACACACACACATATGCCAAAACCTTCATAAACCCTGGATTAGAACATAAGCGTAGTTCCCTTGACCGGATCCACAAAATACCATGGGCAGAAAACCGTCATGCCCAAAGTAATGTGCAAAAACCATGCAAAAAACCATGGTAGGTCCACCCCCATCCTTGGATCCACATATATATAGGGAAAAAAATCATGGGAAGTGGGGGGCTACCGGCCCCCTTAAACCCCTTGACATGGGGGGCTTCCGCCCCCCCTGTGACCCCACTACTGTGCCCAATGCAATGAATAGGGGGGGTTATTGCCCCCCCATTCATATGACTAGTTGTAGAAAAAATATAACACACACCCAACAGTCTCTCACTTTTTGTTTTCTTTCCACATAGGGGGTCACAGGAGACATTTTCCATTGGTCCAGTCCTACAATGCCCATTGTTTCTCTACACTAAGAAAACTTCTCAGTCCTCATAGACTTCATCAATTGCATTTCCAACATTCTTCAAAGTTTCCACCTTTACCAACAACACCTTTTTGTTCTCAACCATATCTCTCATAAAGTGATACTGAACATGAATATGCTTTGTCTTCGAATGATAAGCAAAGTTCTTTGCCAAGAAAATTTCACTTTGGCTGTCACAATCTATCCTTATAGCTCATTGTACCAACCACATACTTGAAAACAATCTCTGCAACCAAAATTCTTCTTTTCTTGCATGAGTGGTTGCCTTGTATTCAACCTCTATAGTTGAAAGAGCCACTATATACTGTATTTTGTTCATCCAATTGACAACTCCTCCAAATAGGTTAAACACATACCCACTTATATATCTTCTCTTATCCATATCTCTATTCTAGTTTGCATCAACAAAGCTAATTATGTCTAAAAATTGTCTAATCCTTGTCTTCCTTGGTAGCACAGACCATAATCACTAGTGCCACGAAAATACCTGAAAACCTACTTCACTATTGTCTAATTCTCCTTCCCTCGTTTTGACATAAACCTTCTCAATACTCCCATTGCATGTGCAATTTATGGTCTAGTGCAAAACATTACATATATCAAGCTACCGATTGCACTTGAATATGGAACACGGGACTTGTCCTCTTCCTCTTCTTGTGTCTTGGGACATTGTTCAACAAATAACGTTACACCTACAGGAATAGGAACTCTCACTGGTTTACTATCCTTCATATTAAACTTTTGCAATATTGTCTCGACATACTTCCTCTGGTTTAACCATAACTTCCTCTTTGCCTGATCTCATTTACTTTCCATGCCTAAAATATAGTTTGTAGCACCAAGATCCTTCATGTCGAATTTGGAGGATAATTGGGTCTCCAAATCCTGGATAGTTTCTTTATCATTTCCAATCAGCAACATATGATCCACATATAAGACCAAATAAATATCTTAAACACCAATTAATTTAAAATACACATAGTTGTTTGCTTTGCTTCTAGTGAATCCAAATCCCCGTATATATGTATCAAATTTTTGATACCACATCCATGGTGACTGTTTTAACCCATACAAAGAATTTTCTAACCTGCATACCAGTTCATTCTTACCCTTCACTATGAAGCCTTTAGGTTGCTTCATGTATATCTCCTCTTCCAAATCCCCATGAACAAATGTTGTATTCACATCCATCTGTTCTATTTCAAAATAAAAATAAGCAATAAAAGATAAAAGTAATCATCTAATAGAAGCTATCTTGGCAACTGAAGAAAAAATATCACCAAAATAAATTCCCGACACTAAGGAATAACCTTTTTTTTTAATCAACTAAGATTTGTATTTCTCCACCTTGCCTTCCACATTCATCTTCTTCTTAAACAATCATTTTCTTCCAATGGGTTTCCTTCCAGCCGACAAGTCCACTAGATCCCAAGCCTCATTTTTATCCAAAGATTCCATTTCATCAACCATGGCCTATTTCCATAGTGCCATCCTCTGAATCTATTGCCTCCCTGATAGTTTTGGGATCATCATAAGTAATATATAAAGAAAATTTTGAATATAAAGTAGATGGACTATACCTTTATGGTTGCCTTCTCTCTCAAACTGATGTTCTCAAAGTTGGAGTTTGTGGCTCTTCCTCTTCTGGTTCTTGTTCTACTGTAGAGTCAAATTCTTCCTCCTTTAGCTCAAACTTTATCTTCTCAGGGCCCTTTGGTAGGACTTCATGTTTAATAACATATTTCACCTCTCTGAACACCACATCTCGGTTGTAAACAAACTTCCTTATTTCTAGGTTCTAAAGCTTATAACCTTTTAAACCATCCTTATACCCAATAAATATGCACCTTTCAGATTTACTATCCAACTTGATTTTTTTTTTTTTTCTCTTTTGGAACATGTACATATGCATCACATCCAAATACCCTCAGAACCGAAAGAGAGGTTTTCTTACCAATCCATACCTCATGTAGAGTCTTATCCTCCAACCCCGATGAAGGTGATCTGTTAACTAGGTAACATGCAGTCTCCACTACCTCTACCCAGAATTCCTATCCTAACCCGACACCACTGAGCATGATTCTTGCATTTTCCATCAATGTACTGCTCATTCTTTCTGCAACTACATTTTGTTGAGGTGTGTATGAAGTAGTCTTATGTCGTGCTATACCACACTTCTTACAGAACTCTTCAAATTCCTTCTTGCATAACTCTCCACCATTATCTATCCTCAACACCTTGATCTTCTTCTCGTCTCATTTTCCACTAGAGCCTTAAATTATTTAAACCTATCAAAAACTTCAGATTTCTTCTTGAGGAAATATATCCATGTATTCCTCGAGAATTCATCTATAAATGAGACATAGTACACAGACTTACCCAGTGATGGAACCAACACAGGTCCAAACAAATCAATGTGCACAAGTTCTAATATCCCTTTTTCCCTCTTAGCACCAGGGCGGAAACTCACCTCATTCTACTTCCCATATACACAATGTTCATAGAAATTGAAACACATAGCGTAATTAGACATACCTTCTACCATATCACTACCATGTAGTATTTGAAGGCCCTTCTCTCCAATATGTCTAAGCCTTTGATGCCATAACATGGTCTTTTCTCCAGAGACCACTAGATTTTCTACTCCACTTTCACGAACCACAAAACTGTTGCACCCATGAATAACATTGCTACCCAAAAGCTTGTACAAAGTTCCAATCTAAACTCCCCACATCAATACCAGTACTCCTTGAACCATCTTGCAGGTATCTTTCTTGAACATTTTTTTTACACCTGTATCATCCATATTGCTTACAAAAATTATATTTCTGACCAATGCAGGAATATGCAACCTTTTTTGGTCGAATGATTCTAGCCTTCCTATCATCCCCTAAGAAGACATCACCACCATCATATTTCTCATACTCGCAGAACCACTCCCTATTGGGAGTGAAGTGAAAGGATGCGCCTAAGTCAATCAACCATGCCTCATGGTCTACATGTGTACTTGAAGAAGAATCCAAGTACACATCTCCACCTTCACCTGAGGTGGTTTTCGCCTCTGCAGAAGGATAATCATTAGATCCCTTTCCTTTCTCAGGAGCTTTATATCTATTGTCATTTTCTTAGTGCCCTTCCTTTATGCATTTCCATCACACCCTTACAGGTTTTCCTGGAGATTTATATCTCCATCTAGATTTAAATGTCCTACTTGAGGACTTATTTTTGTTTCTGTTATGGGATCGTCCCCATACAGACAAGGCATATTCATTGTGGCTCTCCATGTTTCTCTGTCTCATCTCCTTCGACAACAAGGATGAGACTATTTCATCATACTTCAAGGTAGTTGTATTACTACCTTTTGCAACAACTAGATTATCCCACGAATTAGGTAGAGAATATAGAAAACTAATGCACTTAACTTTTATTGAAATTTTTATATCAATAGATAAAAATTGGCTTACCACAATATTAAAGGTGTTCAAATGCTTTTTCATTGAGTCTCCATCCTTAAACCTCATTTTATATAACTTTTTTTGCAGGAGCAATTTGTTCACTAGAGACTTAGATTGGTGCAAAGTCCCTAAACTGACCCACAAATCCTTCATCGTAGCTTACCCTGATACATTCAACAATATTGAATTTGAGACACACAATCGTATTGTTCTCTTTGCCTTCCAAACCAACTTCGCCCAGTCCTCTGTTGACATTGTCATTGGTTTAGTATGTAGATCTATCATGATCCATTGATCTTTATCCACCAACAGATCCTCCATCTTGAGCTTCAAAAACTCAAAACTTTGACCATTAAATTTTTCATTATCTATCTTTTCATTGCTCACCATCTTCTTTCACCACAAGAATCGATCCCACAGATCTCCCACTGAGCAGGGTCTACCACAAGCCCGGAAAAAAACCCCTCAAAAGCAAAGGTGTCCCTTGAATTTGAAACAAATATGATACCAAATGTAGGTTTTAAGCTTGTATAGAGATTACCTGCAAATGAATTCTTAAAATAGAAATTATACAACAACGAGAACATAAAACAAATATACACAGAGATTTCCCTTGGAGCCAAAAATTGGGATTACCAGATTGATTTTTCATTATTTTTCTTTCAATGTTACAATACATATATATACATGTTTAAGCATTCATAAAACCCAATCTATTATCCCTATGTTCTAACATAATTGTAGTTCCCTTGTCCTGATCTACAAAATACCATAGGTGTTATATACCTAGGGGGGGTAATATGGGGTACCAGGGGAGGTACCCAAGGTAATAATGTAATAATGGGATGGGCCATAGTAATAAATAAGGTGGTTAACCCATATCATGTAAGGGACCACAAGTAGTTAGTAATAATGTAATGGGCCAATGGTATTAGTGGATGGTATGAGGGAACCATGGTAATGATCCATGGTATTGCATGTATGAGGCCTATATAGAGGCTAGAGACTCCACATGGAGAGATGTCAAGGAATAATGTCAATGAATATTGTATGAACAAGCATATGGCTTGTGGAGTGTTCTCCTTCTGGGTTTTGATCAATAAAGAATCATTTCATATTATTTCTGGGTTTCTTTGTATTATCTTATATTTTCATATCATATCTATAATATTTCCGGGTTAGATCTATAACAAGTGGTATCAAAGCACTTTCTTGGACAAACAGTGGAGATTTTTTTTTTTTAATGGCTTGTGGAGTGTTCTCCTTCCTTAAGGAGTGAATGTATGATGTTGCCCTACCTTAAGGGTTTTGATCAATAAAGAATCATTTCATATTATTTATGGGTTTCTTTACATTATCTTATATTTTCATATCATATCTATAATTTTTCCGGGTTAGATCTACAACAAGTGGTATTAGAGCACTTTCTTGAGCGAACAGTGGAGATTTTTTTTTTTTTTTTTTGCAGGATTTCGGGGGCGGAAAGTTTTCAGATCAGATCTGTACATTTTGGTGCAAGATCTACAAAATCTAATTGTAGATCTGGATTCTATGTGAAAAAATACCCGATTTCAAAAAAAAAATCGGTCGAATCGGAGTCGGATGAAGGAGATTTCGTTGATTTAAAAATCAGTGGGGTTGCAGACAACTATTCGGGGCAGCGAATTTGTGGCGCGGATCTGGACGTCTTGGTGCAAGTCTGCAAAATCTGATTGTAGATCTGGATTCTTTGTGAAAAATCACTCAATTTCAAAAAAAAAAATCAGTCGAATCAGAGTTCAAATGAGGGAGATATCGCTGATTTAAAATCAGCTCTTTTTTCATAAATTTTGGTGACGGCGGGAGAGTAGCAGCGCAGATCTGAAATTCTAGTGTCTGGATCAGAATTTCTATCACATGGGCATATGCAGAATGGTTGTTCCATTTCCAAAAACAAGTCATAATAGAGATTCTGAGCAATATTGACGGAATTGTGGCCCTTTCAAATTTTCGCCAAGTAAGTGAATTTTTTCAAAACCCTCTTCATGGCGGTTCTATGTTTTACAGGAAAAGATAATGGCCCTACTATTGAAGAATACATAAAAACACAAAAGTCATTATGGGCACATCATTGGAGAATTTTTGTAGTGCGTAATTTTGAGTATGAGGCGGCCACATGGTGGGGATTACTTAACCAAAAGAAGTGTTTCAACCTGCCCGATGAGGAATTTGAAAAATTACTTTTAGACAGATGGTCTCATGCCAGATAACAAGATAAGGAGAAACATGTGGGTCTATTTCCTACTGGTATATCCTTATTACAGGTTCATGGATTGATTCAGAAGGAGAAAATCATTGTGTCTATAAATCCGAGTTGCAAGCAAAATCT
>APFE030643780.1:539-28633 GCA_000404065.3 Pinus taeda
AAATAATGAGCATGACCAAGAAAAACAGACAGTCACATCAAAGAACACCAGATATAAGGTGGAAACCCAATGTGGGTGAAAACCACCTGCTGCAATATGTCTCTATCTTCTTTCAAATTAGAAACTCCTTTTACCATGGTCTTGTACTGGTGCAGTCCTTTACCAGTATGCAGGATGCAACCTGCAGAGAGCTACAACTCTCTCTCGTTTTCCAGTCTCTCCTCGAAGGGAGCTACAACCCCCTACTTCTTTTCAAGGACCACTTTTCATAAATTTTCAAACTGGATCCATATACATCAAATGATCATCATATAAATTACAGTCAGCTGCAGTAACCAGATCAAAATAACAGAACTGAACCCAGAACACCTTATCAACAGAAAAAATTCAGTCAATAGAAGATCTTAAGTTAGATACGCAGTTTTCTTTTCACTGGCCGGCGTCACTACGCACTTCACCCTCTGCTTCTCTGCGTATACCCGCAGAGCTCCTTCTGCTGCACTGCGTGACCACGCACTGCTTCTTCTACTGAGCTGCGTACAGTACGCATCCAAATACAATATCGCACCGTGTACTTCACTGAAGACACGCACCCAAAGACATTATCGCGCCGCGTACTGTTTCTGTGCGTACGCACCTGAACCTCGGTCACTCTGCGTACCCACGCACTTCTCCTTCGACGCCTGTGCGTACCCACGCACTGCGCCTTTGTTGCCCCTGCGTACCCACACACTTCTCCTTCTTCTGCTCTGCGTACCTACGCAGAGGCACCGTTAAACACCTGCGTACATCAGATTAGGGCTGAATTTACAGATCACCAGTGTGCTACAGTTAGATGAATGCCCAGATCTGATCAAGCGCTCGGGAGATCACCCTTTACAGATTCGCTTTCCACTTTCACTTCCATATAGATCAAGCTTTTTGAAACAATAACCTAATAGATCAGATCTTAAGATATTCAACCCAAAAGCATACTCAAGACAAATGATCTCCTTTGCTTTATATAGGCAATCTTTTCCTCAAATCAAGGATCATGGGGCTCAATAATAATAATAAAATAAAACAATACCACGGGCCAAAACCATGATAACTCAATACCGTCGACTAAATACCGAGGGTTAAACATAAGGAACCCCACGTGTGCGCGCTTTACTGCCTTGAAATGTGTGCACTAGGGTACGCACCTCATGAATGGGTAACCTGCGTGTCTGGATGCAGTCCCTACAAAGCGTACCTGCGGGTACGCATCTCCTGAACTATTCTCCTGCATACTTCTTAATTTTCATCATATTGCCATGGGTGTTGCCATCAAGTACAACATCATATAACCATGCCAACACTTCATATATACATATAGTTGAATGTCAATGTGAAAATTTTTATGCCTTCATCAAGATTGCTAAAATTGAATATTCATTAAGGAAGAATTCATTTGCTCTATCCATTTTATCAGTTGGGATGAACAAATTTTTTTATTGCTTGGTTAACACATGGGTTTTGTCTTTGGGTTGCATGAGGTTTTTGTCGCATGAAGACATGCAACATATTGAGTGTGGGGGTATGTCGGGTCGTTAATATACCATTATTATTATCACTTTTGAACGCTTATTCCACCCATTTCTACCATTCTTCATCATGTCATTTATCATAATTTATCATATAATTCTATTTTACAATGATTTATGCTCTTATGTAAAAATATTATTTATTCTCCTTTATTTCTAATAAATTGATGATTATGCATGATTTTATTAATGATAGTTTTAATAAATAGGTTGTAACATTATTCACCATTTCTAGCCTCCAATACAATTTCCAGATTGAAGATTTGATCATTAAATATTCCAACTCAGAAATTCGTTGCAATAAGAAGTGATAATTTTGTGGTTGAGATTCTGGGCAACTGAAGAAGAATTTGGAAAATCTAGAACATGGGGTTTGTCTAGAACGGACCAAGTTAACTTCAGTGAAGAATGGTTTGCCCAAATTCGGCAGGTATTGAGAGAAACGCAGGGTCTTTTGAGCATGATTTTCTCAGATTCGCTGTGTGGCCATTTTCCAAATCTCAGCTACAACGCCAAATTCGCCTTGCTCTTGCTGAAATATGAATGGAAATATATTTTCTTGTTGATCAATTGGTTGGAAACAATCCAATTTTGTAATAGAAATCATGTTGTAATTATCTCTGTTGTAACTTCTCTCTGATCTCTCTCTATTTAAACGAAAACAGAGATCAGAGATGGGGATGGAAAAAGGAGGGAGAATTGAGGATTCAAAATTGGAAATTCAAGAATGATGATGGGATAGGATAGAATAGGAGGAAAAGGAGATTGTTGCATTGCCATTGTAATCTTCAAAGCTTCTGTTATTGTAATGATCTCATAGTTTGATGATGAATAAATAGAAGGGTTGTTGTTCATTCTTCTCATCTGAAGTAGCCCAGCAGCATCCGCTGGCGGCTAAGGGCCCAGCCTCTGGTGGATTAAGTTGCTGCTGTATTATATCTTTACGATTCATGTGTGGTTGATTTTTTTCTTTTAGTCTGCTCAGTAATCTGAAGCGCCTCACTGTTTCACATATCGGCTCTGTTATACTTGATTGAATATTATTGTTACTTACAACGGGAATGCTATGTTACCATTCTAACCCTACGTCACATTATTATTTATTTTGGTAAATCATATAGCATCGTTGTTCCTTACAGATTACAAGTTAACCGCGCTGTATATTCTTGAATTGGTACTACAGTGTGATTTATTCTTAAATCATGACTGCTTTTTATTCGGAAGTGTTGTTCTGTTATCAATGTTGTTCTGAAACAATTGTTGTTCCATTACAATTGTTGTTATTTCATGACCATGATTCAAGCATATTGTATTGAAGCTTAGATTACCGTCCCTTTTAATGATAAGTGTGTTGCGTGATTAACTTGGGTTTTTGTACATTCATATTTAATCCATTATTCTATACTTTATCTTTGATAATCTGTTGTTCCATTTCTATTTGCTATTCAATTCAAAGGGTGTTACTTAATTCTTGAAGATTCTAGTTATTGCTGCATTCATTTCCGTAGGATAGAGTTTTGTTGTTCAATCCTATTTATAGAAGTAGATGATGTTCCATTTCTTTTCATTCAAGAATCATCATTTCTTTGGTGTGCAAAAGCTTTGAGACTGTAGTGAACATTGACATATGCTGTCTAGTTCCCAGTTTGATGATCCTTCTTCTGAGTGCCTTTTCAATTGCATCAATCTCTAGAGGAATGAGTTATTGCTACTGTATCCTGAATTGATGGTTGTTTGAGTGAATGATTTAATTATAGAGCATTTGAGTTTTCTTACTGTTCTAATTAGATTTTGTTTCAAGAATTCATTTACTTTTGTATTTTAAGCACTATACTGCAAAACATTACTCTTGAGTAAATAGCCGCCTCAGACTGAGTAAACTCTTGAAATAAAAAGTCGTCCATGGGTTGACAATTAATGTGAAGATAATTAGGAGTTAAAAAGACACCTTTTTATCGCTCAACAGTGCATAGGTTCAGTGTAGCGCACTCCTTTGGCTAGATCTAGCAGAATTATTATGCATAGAGACTTTTTCTCGAATATCATCTTCTGCTTCTTGAGGTTGATGACTCCATTCATTTCAGTGGCCCATTCTATTCCTAGCAATGTGAGATAAGGATTGTTTTCATCGACAATCTCTATCACTTCAAAATCCATCTACTTGCTTACACCTTCAATATCAATTGTTATTCCTTCCAACCTCCCCATGGGCAAAATATTCTATTGGTTCACCATTCGTAATTGAATCGGGGACCACTGCAACGTGGGCTTGCGCAAGTGTTCTCAGGTCTTCTTTGGTAGCACATTCACGTCTGAACCCAAGTTTAGGATTACCTGATCTATTTCGTACTCACTAATATGCGCCGTCAATCTCATTTCCCTCTTGGTGCACAGTGCATGCATTCCTAGCTTTCAGACTACGCACGGTTCCCCTAACCTTGCGCACCTAGTTAACAACTCTTGTAGTTCTTTAACCACCTTATTATCGCACAGGAATTTCATGCATGTCTCTAAAAAGGTAGTTAGCATAGAAGGATCCATTCCTGGCTCTGGTTGATCCTTACTACCTAAAGTAGAGGCCTCGATGAAGCTCTTCTTAGCTTACATAAATGTCTCCTTTGCATGTTCCAAGTCAAACTCAGGTTCCTTTGTAGGAGCCTTGAGAACCCATGTATCTTCCTCAGGCCGCTTTTCCTTATCTTCCCTTATAGTTGCACCACTTTTGAGCATCATTTTCATGTTGGGGTCTTCTTCGTAGGGTTCAGACCTCATCATTTGAATATTCTGAGTCGGAGTAGGCTATAGTACCCCTTTCTCACACATCTGTGTGATTAACATAAGACAATCTACCATTTCATGATTAAACTACTTATAGTTCGAACAAGATATTCTCGTTGGGTTGGTACAATCGTAAGCATAGTGCCCTGGTCCTTCGTAATTATAATAGATTAACTATCTTCGGCCCCTTCCTAGAGCCATTCCTCCTCGTCCTTGACCTCGACCCTAAAATCTAGCGCGCTCCATCCCTGCGGCTAGGTTGAGGCCTCACATTTCCATATGCATTCTATATGCTAGGGTCTACTCCATCATTAACTCGTAGTTGTGACAATTATGCTCGTCATGGCCCACTAATCTACAAAAATTGCAAAACAACTACTAGGGAGTTTGTGTATACTTCTACAACAAATGACAGTTGTTCATCGTGTGCCTTTCTCCCACCTAACATATTGCACACCAGAGTGTGAGTGTCGCACGTGGCCCTGGCTGTGCCTCTGGTCTCAATGGCATTGGTCCCCCTCCTACTAAGTAGTTCGCAAATATTGGACAGTGATCCTTGTCGTGGCCCTCACCTTTGCATTTTATGCACCATACTTTGCGCGCCTCTAGCCGCAACGCCCTATCCTACTTCAAAATATGCATCTCCAAGCATAGATTTTGTAGTTGTGTGTGGATTTGTTAGACTCCCAATCCCGAATCCTGTATCATTGTTTCATGCAACCTCATTGCCATTTCCAATGCTTCGACCTGGGTTGAAAGCTTCTATTGTGACAGCGTTGTCCTTAGGTGTGGTGTTACGGATGCCACAAACCACACGTGGTGTTGTGCATCCATTAGCGTCATATTAGCTTCACGAATCGTACTCTTCAGTCTCTGGTCCAGATCCCAGGGGGTCTTGCCTAGAAGCATCGCGATCTCTTTAAATTTGATGATTGACTGTGTTTCTGATTTCAGTTGGCTAAATTCTCTGTTCAGCACATTCTGGATCTCTGTTATTCCTACATTTGAGTGATCATTTAATTACTTGATATACGATGTCAATGCGTGATCCTGCAGCATGCTCACCAATGTGGCCTTCTTAATGTTGTCATCCATAACTCCATGCACTTCCCACACTGCTCTTACCATGAATCAAAACTGATCTGGATCCTCATTCCCTACTCCTCTGAATACGGGTATCTTGATCGCGCTCGCCATGCTGAACTGCGGGTTTGGTGGAGGTGGGGTGGTTGAAGATGGAGGTGAAGTAGGTGAAGTGGGTGATGGAGTGAGTGGAGGTGATCACTGCGGAATGCGCTGCCTTATCAAACTGACCACATTTCTCAGAGAAACCCAGGCGTGCTCTTCCTCGCTTTCTCACAAAGGTGAAATTAAGGGACTATTTCCTAATCCTTCGATACCTTGGTAGATCTTTCCACTCCACGGTGTTCTAAACATTAATGTATTTGCATAACCTGCTTTTCAAATAACAACATCTTAATCCAGGTATTCAGAGATTTAATGTACCTACCTCGTGGTCCATTGAGAAAACATCGTTTTGCTTCACTATAGCTTACATTCATGTATATCACGAACTTAGTGATAAATCCCCTTATTATCTGATCAAGCCAACGGTCCACAGCTCACGTGATCTTATCTTCTGATGCCTCTAGTCTATGCACTAACTCCAGAGTCCACACTATTAGTTGATCGAGCTTATACCTTCCCTGGCTATCGGTTAACCTCGCGATCCACTCGTACAGTTCAAAAACTACTATCTGTAACTTAGAAGAATTACAGAGGTGGGAATTTCAAGTATAGGAGTCATAGACAATATGTTGTTTTACACAGAATGTACTATATGTGACACTTGGAGAAGTTAAAGATAATATGTTGTCTTACACAAAAACTACTATATGTAACTTAGGATGATTGTAGAGGTGAGAACTTCAAGTATAGGAGCGCTCTTTTAAGGGATTTTAACTTCATTTACATAAGCAAATAAAGACCTACAACTTCATTACCATACTTAAAGGAAGAAAACATTTGATCACACATAACAGAGAAGTCACAAAATCATACCCAACAATGTATGGAAAACCTTTGATTCTTTCATTAATCAATAGTTGTATCAGGAATTCAGTGGCCTGGTATCTAGGTTCTCCAAAATTCGAACCCCTTCTCTGTCAATTTTCCTCTTTTTATACATTATAAGATAGTTCGTGATCACCAAAACTGTCAAACTACTTAATTATTTCCCTAACTGTCTAAAGTAAAAATTATTACATAATATTACACAGAGGGTAAAGGACACCTCATTCTAAAGAACATAAAATAATAGGAAGTAACAGAAGTTAGAAAATGATGATGACTGTTAGCTTTCCAACTCTATTGCTTGGATGTTCATGAAGTTTCTCTATAGATGCTTTAGTAATGCTTAAACTATTTTAATCATAATAGATTATATTTGACAAAACCCCATGCATGGACCTAGGCCAACGTATGTATCAAGAGTGTTTTGATTGGCTGAAACACAGGGAAACCCGACCAATCGCCGACCCCTTTGAAGTTTTGATTATTTTTCTTAAACAATAGAGTCTGCTAATTCATGCAGAACATAATTTACCACAGAACTGAAAAGGATTAACAATTTGATTGATAAACCTGTCGATTCCACCTTAGCTATACGTGAACCATCTAATCAATCATTTAATAAACAGTCTGATCCTTCCGAACTCACGAGACTTTAAACCTGCTTGAACTAAAACTTACCGAGTTTTCCTTTTCAATGCTCTGTTGACTCCCATACAGACCCAATAGGAAATATAAACTGCCAGTTAATGATATATCGAGTCTGATTTTAACACTAAAACCCGATTACTTTTTCACTCGATATCCATGGGATTCCATCTCTTTCGATGGACGGCTAAGATTGGCCCAAACTTCAACAAATTTAAGTTGTGTTTGATATGTATCATGTCCGATTAGTTACCCACCCAATTGTCGTAGGATATGTGGCCTATTTATTGGACGACTCAGATCTTCTTGCAGTTTCACATTCAAAAGTCGTCTCGTCAATCAAACAAAACATTTTATTTCTTTTAAACTTTGCAATGGTAAACAATACATAGGAGCTTCATTGAGGTTGAACCCCCATAGTAATTTTAGGCCACACATTGTGGTCAACCATGCTAACGTCACGGTCAACTGCAGGGGTTGAGCTTTAATTAATCTTCATGCTTATTGCTTCCCTGCAACACACCTCATCATACTCATCAAGCTATTGCTTGATCGTGCCTCTTGAACTTGCATGACCTTTAGACAATGGTTTGATTTTTCATTTCTTTTGATTTTATTTAATTTTTTGATAAAACTAAAAATAAGACTTAAATTACAATGGAAGCTACAACACTTGGTATGAATAAGTTCTTCAAGTTGCATGATTATTTGGAGAAAATGAAATCCAGAGTAGCTACATTTAGTCTCAAAGGTAAAGCAGACATTTGGTGGGAAGATTTTAATACTGTCAGATTTATACATGAGGAGGACTTGACTTGGAGTGATTTTGAGAGGATATTAAAAAGGAAGTACCTATCAGAGAGATACTTCGATTACAGGGAAAAGGATTTCTATGAGCTAAAGAGGGGATCTATGACAAATGATGAGTACACTAGAAATTTCTTGGAGCTACTGAGGTATGTGCCTTACCTCAAGGAGGAGAAGGCCAAGATTCAGAGATTCAATAGTGGGTTACCAATGGCAGTCAAAGATAGGATTGAGTTCAGTGAGCCTAGATCATTGGAGGAGGACATCTGAAAGCTAAATCATTTCTATGAAAAATTGAAGTGTAAATATGAGACTAAGCCAGACTAGAAAGGAAATAAAGAGAACAAAGGAAAATGGGAGAAGAAGGAGTAAGAACACAAGATTCTAGTAATAAGGATAATGTTGCACCACCTAAGAGATTCAATCAATATGAAAAAGGATAGGGACATTGATCTAAGGATCAAAACAAGGATGCAGGCTGGAAGGCTATAGAGTGTTGGACTTATGGCAAAGATCATCGTAGGAGAGATTGTCTGCAGAATCAGGGTGGTAGGCCTAAAATATATAGTGCACATGACTATTGGGGATATTGCTCAGATTGTTCCTCATATTTATGCAACATTGGACAACAAACAAGAAGACCATCAGGCGTCTATCATTCAGATGGATGGTAAGATTTGTGATCAAGTTATTTCTATTTTGATTGACCCTGAATCTAATTATAGCTATGTTAGTCCTGACTTGGTGGATAAGTGTGGTTTGAGTAAGGAATTGCATGTAGAATCTTGGTTAGTGCAGTTGGCTATAGGTATGAAAAAATGAGTTTATCATTGGGTAAGATCTTGTGCATTTGATTTGAATGGTATGCCTACCGCAATGCATTTGAATGTATTACCATTAGGATCATAAAATATGTTGTTGGGTATGGATTCGTTGTATCTTCATAGAACCAAGGTAGATTGTTATGACAAATCTATTGAGTGCTTGGATGACAATGAGGAACCAAGAGTCTTTCAAGGAAAGAAGAAAACCACATCAATTAGGGTGATGAAAGTTATGCAAGAAAAGTGCAGCCCCAGAAAAGGGTGTGTGTTATTTGCAGTACCCATTTTTAGTGATCAAGGTAAGGAATTTGAGGACACAAATGTTTTTAGCAGGTAACCAGTACTACAGTAGTTCAAGGATGTATTTTCTAAGGATATTTCATAGTTTCCACCTCACAGGGAAGTAGAATTTTCTATTGAGTTTTTGCTAGGGGCAGATTCAACATCAAAAGAACCTTACAGGATGAGCACACCTGAGTTGGTGGATTTGAAGCTACAGTTGAAGGAAATGTTTGAGAAGGGCTAAATTAAATGTATCACCATGGGGTGAACCTGTATTGTTTATGAAGAAGAAAGATGGTATTCTTAGATTATGCATTGACTACATGTAGTTGAACAATGTGACCATCAAGAACAGGTATATGTTACCAAGGATTGATGACTTGTTCTATCAGCTCAAGGGAGTAGTAGTGTTCTCAAAGATCAATCTGAGATCTTGATATCATCAGGTAGGCATCAAACAAGAAGAAATTTACAATACATCCTTCCGGACCAGGTATGGGAATTATGAGTTTGCTATAGTTCCATTCGGTTTGACTAACGCTTTAGCTACATTTATGTGCTTGATGAATAGTGTGTTGTGTATGTATTTGGATAGGTTTGTCATTGTGTTCATTAATGATATATTGGTATATTCTAAAAATGAGGAAGAACATGTCGAGAATTTAGCAGCAGTGTTGAGGTTGTTGAGAGAGCATCAGATGTATGCTAATTTCAGTAATTGTAGTTTCTTTCAGGATAAGGTACATTACTTGGGGCATGTTGTCTCCAAGGAGGGAATTGCAATAGATCTAGAAAACATAAGGGCCATCATGGAGTGGGTAGCTCCTAATAATGTAGATGAGGTGAGATATTTCATGGGGTTGGCATATTATTATAGGAGGTTCATCAGGAATTTCTCACAGATTTCTTATTCTATCACATTATTCCATAGGAAAGGTAAGAAGTTTGAATGGACAGAGGAGTGTGAGGCTATTTTTGAGAAGCTTAAGTAGTTGTTGACACATGCACCAGTGTTAAAGATTGCTGATCTGGACAAAGAGTTTGTAGTATGCACATATGCTTGCAAGAAAAGTCTTGGTGGAGTCCTTATGCAGGATGGACATGTGGTATGCTATGAGTCATGAAAACTAAACGAGCATGATTAGAACTACCCCACACATGATCTTGAGTTGGAAGAGATTATACATGCGTTGAAGATTTGGAGACACTATCTTTTGGGAAGGAGATTTATATTGATGAGTGATCACAATGGTTTGTGGTATCTATTTGACCAATCTGAACCTAAATGGTAGGCAAGCTCAGTGGTTGGCCATGATCAACGAGTTTGATTTTTAGATCAGGTATATCAAAGGTAAAGAGAACAGGGTGGTAGATGCTCTTAGAAGGTGGTTACTGGTAAATCACTTGGCATCTATCAGCTCCTATGGGACAGACTCAGAGGATAGGATCTTGTACGCAAGTCAGCAGGATGTCAGATATATGGAAATTATGCACATATTGCAACAAAGTACATGCACATGTATAGGTGATAGTGTAGGTACAGGTATAGGTGATAGTGTAGGTATAGGTACAGTTACAGAAGAGTACATGTATAGGTGATAATACATGTACATGTGATAGTACAGGTACAAGTGATAGTATAGGTACATGTGGTAGTACAAGTATAGGTGCAGGTACAAGTGTAGGTTCATAGGATGTGGATTATTTCCTTACCACAGATGGACTGGTTAGATTCGGAGATGGAATATATGTGCTAGACAGTAGTGAGCTCAAGAAGGTGATCTTGAAGGAGTTTCATATGAGACCATATTCGAGTCACCCAAGTTACCAGAAAACACTGACATCAGTGAATATGTTTTATTATTGGCCGAACCTGAAGAGGGATGTAGCAGAGTTTGTGGCTAGATGATTTGATTGTTAGTGTGTAAAAGTAGAGTGTAAGCATCTAGGTGGACTACTACAATTGACTACGATTCCAGAGTGGAAATGGGAAGTTATTTCCATGGACTTCATCATAGGTTTGTCAAGGATAGTGAGACAACATGATTCCATCATGGTTGTTATGGACAGGTTGACAAAGGCTATGCACTTCATTCCAGTGAAGTCTACATTCTCATCTAGTGATGTATCGCAGGTATTCATCGGAGATGTTGTCAGATTGCATGGTGTTCCGAAGAAGATCGTGTCAAACAAGGATGCAAAGTTCACTTCCAAGTTCTAGAAGGAGTTATTTGTAGGTTTGGGCATGGAGTTGGCCTTAATTATAGCTTATCACCTACAGATAGATGGACATTTATATAAGGACTACAATACATTGGAAGACATTTTGAGGATGTATTTGATGCATCCACAGCAAAAGCGGGAAGATTATCTTCCACTAGTAGAGCTCGCTTACATCGATGGGTATCAGGAATCTTTGAAGATGAGTCTGTTTGAGGCATCATATGGATGGAATTGTAATACTCCCATTAGCTGGAGTGATCGAGTGAATAGGGAACTTATTGGATTAGATATGTTGGCAGACATGGAATAGGAAATGTCAGTAATCAAGAAGAATCTAAAGGTAGCACAGGATAAGCAGAAGAGCTATGTAGATTGGAACAGGTTTTTTAAGGAGTTTCAGGTTGAGGAATAGGCATACTTGCACATAAAATCAAATAAGACATCCTTATGGATTGGATCATGTGCTAATATGGAACCACGATTGTGTGGACCCTTCCATATTATTGAGAGGAATGGGCTGGTAGCATATTGAGTTGCACTACCTCTAACAGTGAAAGTTCATGATGTTTTCCATGTGTCATTTCTTAAGAAGTATGTTAGAGGTGTTGATCATGTGACTGACTGTTCTGTATTGTAGGTGTAACTAGATGTATAATTCAAGCTAGAGCCTCAATGTATATTGCAGAAAAATGTGCTCATGCTCTAGAACTGAGAAATCAAGCAAGTTAAAGTGCAAAGGAAGCACTTTGGGCCTAATGAAGCTACATGGGAGATGTCTGATCAGATGCGGGCTTTGTATCCTTCCTTGTATGTCGGTTGAGGCAAAGAAGTTTTGGTATGGTGTGTTGGCTTGTTAGGGCCTGACCCAAGTTCAGAGTTAATTAGCCAAACAAATCCCAGTACTACTGGCCCTTTTGGCAACATTCCACAGAGTGTGGATTGAGGTCTCACCCAAAGTAGTATGGAAGGGTGTTAGAACCAGGTTTCCACACCTTGGAGATGTCTGATGAGTTAAACTAGTATGTGGGTTGTCCCTGTGCACAGGTTGCTTCGTGCACTTTCCTGTTCCTCACAACTTGATATACTTCCTTCGTGCAGCCCTACCCAGGGGTTGAGCGCCGCACTCTGCATTATTACCCAAGACCTTGCTTATATTCCAACGTCAGTTAATTATCTTTGCCTACTTGAGTGCTTTAAGTAAACTTAACAATATAAACCATTGCACAGTAAATAAACAGTATATTTGCAAATTATATCAATTCTATATTAACCCAAGAACAGATACACAGAATTATAACAAAAATTCTCTTTATTAATTCATTCCTTGGTTACAGACTTGACTCGCCCTATGAACTTAGCTGCAGACTACTAGGCCTCTGCACACTCAACTGCAGAGCCTTCTCCTACTCTACGACCCAAAGACACACTTCACACTATGACTCAATCACTTAGACTTCCTCCTACTTCTCTTTTTTACTTAGAGCCTCACTCTATTTATACAATCCCATTGTCTGCGAACCATGGGTAGGTGTATCCAGCTAACATTACATTACAAAACTAGGGTGTACAACCCTATGACTCTATCATACTTTCATGCTCTGTGCAGGCAATTCATGGAGATTTACAACAAGATTCAGTAAAAACTTGGGCTTTGAGCCCCATAACATGCCTTGGGGGGATTCCATGCCCAACAGGCCCTCAACACAAACATTGTGACTCGCCCTTGAGTCACTATGTCAGCACAGCAATCTTTGCGCGAGGTCCTCCCAACTGTTTTCAAACTACACAGAGGTCAGCAATGCACTGAGTTGTTACTTGCTGGATCTGCTGCATACGTTGTTTCGAGACCTCTATGTCGAGAGTGCTTCTCTGCATCAATATGTGCATCCCCTACATGTGTGCAAGCTTGCCTTCAATTTCTTCCATGATGGTGAAGGCCTCATCGATCCAAGGCTAAATGCATGCCTTTAGGATTGCTTCCTTATGTCATGTCACATCCACCTACTCCTTCAGTGCTTTAGCCTGCTACATCTGCGCAAGCCTCTAGGTCAGGACCACTATCTGTGTAGTTCCTCACCACCGTCATACTATTGTTGGAGTTCTCGTGCCTTTATCTCTAAGCATTGATGTTGGGGTCCTCCTGCAAATTTGAGAGGACCTCAAGTGATTCCTCCAAAATATTGATGCAATCTCACACTGCACCTCCAATTTCCTCCAATCCTGCTGTGATAGCGAGCGGATGGTTACACCTTTAACTGCAACTCTGTGATCTAAAGGTTCAACTCCATCTGAACCTTTTTCATTTCTTCCCTCACCTTGTGAACCCCTATTGCTAACTTGTGGATCCATGCCTCCGCTAGTATATCTGTTGGGATGGCCAACTCCAGGACACTTTGACAAGCATCGTCAATCATCTGTACCAGTTGTTGATTCTACGACACCAATTCGTGGCGCTACAAGCTTAGTTGTCCCATATTTATTTTCTGCTCACTAAGGACTTGGAGCGTGCGGCTCTCCCTAGATTGCAACTCTACAGTTATCCCATCCTACAACACATATAAGGTCTCGAGCGGGAGTGTAGCAAGATTGATACGATACCTTTCAACGTGCTAACCTGAGGCCTATTGATCTCATTTGATGGCACTAGTTCTCCTTCCAGAAACACTATGGTGTTCATTATCCATGCACGCAACATCTACTCTGTTGCCAAGGATCTGACTATACCAACCTGAGGGGGGCATACCTGTAATTCCTACAACTATGCTCTGAGGGCCCCCATCACAATCTGGTTCTCCTGCATGAAATCTTGGAGAGCCTTGGTGGTAACATCACACATTGCTTTGCTGATGTCGTGCAGATCACCCTCAGTTAGGGTGATCGAGTCAATGGACAATTTTGAGGCCTTGGCCTTCTTCCATGACCCTACCCGCTCAGTCGAGTGATGGAATTTTAGCTGTGTTGATTTGGTTTGTGGCTCTGCACCTCCTTCTTCTATTCCTGCTTCCTCGGCTTCCTTCCCCTATGAAGACATTGTTTGGCCCTCACCCACCTTTGAGGCTGCTTCCTGTGTTGTTGCTACTGTTGCGGCCTTTTCCTGCTCAGCTACTTTCTATTCCACATCCTACGCTACCCATACTTCTGCTTCTGCTGCTTCCTCCCTTCATTGTTCAGCCAACTGTGTGATGCTCAACTTGGCCTCATCTTTCTTTCTTTGCATCGCCTACTTATCGATCTTTGCGATGTCTGGGGCATGCCACTCCAATGGCCATGTCTCCAAGACATTGAAAATGATGTCATCAGTGGCTATGAAGGGTAGCTTTTCCCAGTGCTTAGTCGGGTCCTTGCACGCCCTGATATAGATGTTATGCATGTCCACTTAAATTTGGCAAAACCCTGCAGACTGTTCTAAACGGTGGGTGACAACCGCAGTTTATAGTTGATCCCAATTTTGAGGTTCATTTCCATGAACACCTAGAATATTTTGTTGTCACATATCCACTTAGCATCCTTCATGGCCCAGAGCGAAGCATACTTTGTGGCCTCTGGCAGGTCCCTGTCAATTATGTGAAATTGACTATCCTCCGACAACTCCCCAACTATGAGCACTATGGACAGCAACAGCCATGCGTAGTGGAACATTTTGCCCTGTTCTTGGGCTTCACGACAATTTTATAAAAATTCCTAGCAAAGGAACTCAGGCCAGTTAAACTGGACCACCCCCGTGCACTGCTCAGCCAGTGCTACCACTGGTACGGGGACTTCATCCGTGTGACACTTACGCATAACTTTTCTTACTAGGATTTGGGTTTCCATGTGTACTACTTTGTCCTTGATGTTGGAGATGGCATAGCCCCTCTTCTTCTTTTACAACTTGTACTTCTTCTTCATGGCCTCCGCGATGGCAAAATCATTTCCCTTCCCTTCCGATGTGTCTGCGGGGTCCTCTCCTTTGAATGGAACTTGGGAGACACACTGAATTAGGCCTGCCATGATGGGGTTAGGCTCCTCCAGCCACAAACACCCATCATGCACTAGGAAAAGTAGCTTCCTGATGACCAAAATGGTTATTAGGGTGTGGTGGAAGTGCGGTACCCAAAGAAAATTTAGTAGTCCAGCCTTCTCCACTCCGCACAACCACTTCATCGGCTCTA
Organism: Pinus taeda; assembly: GCA_000404065.3. Taxonomy (NCBI): domain Eukaryota; kingdom Viridiplantae; phylum Streptophyta; class Pinopsida; order Pinales; family Pinaceae; genus Pinus; species Pinus taeda. The sequence goes on from APFE030643780.1 coordinate 15,888, forward strand.
GCTCTATAACCCCTGCCGCGATGTTCTATTTGGAATTCATAAGGTTACTGGTCTCAAGGTGAGGGAACTTCTCATGGTCAGCGAGGTCCCAATATTCAAATTTCATTCCCGGCACGTGTCCCAGGTGCGTGCCTTCAAACATAATGTTATCTGGGAGGAGCAGGGTCTAGAGCGAGCTCTTGGTCTCGTCTAGGTCCTTGGGCACTTTTGCCTTCCCTTTTCCCAGGGGAACATAGGCAGGAAATTTTGTTACAGAGCATGTAGGCTGAGTGTACTCCTCCATGCCTTCATTTGCTTCCTCCAAGATGATAAGATCCTCCAGATCTTCTTCTTCTTCATCTATTTCTATAGCGACGAATTTCCCCTTCTCCTCCATCAATAGTTTGCTATACAACGGGTTCCGTAGGGACATGCGTACGGGAGCCATTGCTTGTTTGCCCTTCTTGGGTCTTGGTGTGCGTGGTGATTTTGGGATTTCTACCACAATCCCAGCATCCTCTGGAACATTCCCCACAGTTAGGGCCTTGCGGCCTCCTCGATGGTCATTTCTATTATGTCCATAACATCCTAAGCAGTTGCCATCATACTCGTCCCGAAATCTAGCACTTGCGAACTCAGGGGCTCAATAAACGCTCGACTCACAATACTCAGGGCTTTGCTCAATAGCTCAATTCACAAATGAACAAGTGTTGTTTGCTGGGCCCTAAGTATTATGATCCTATTGGATTTCTTCATCAAGTCCCATGCATCGCGGTTGTGTGATCCCTTCTTGTCAGGCTTCGTGAACCCTTGTACCTATGGCTACTACTATGCACGAACTAGGCTTTGCATGCTCCATAGGGATTATAACATCTGCTTCATACTTCAGCTTCAAAAGTGTCTGCATGGTTAGGGCTTTGAAAATGGTCCTATAAGCCCAGAGAACCGCTGGTACATGCAGGTCCCAGTCAGTTCGTTTCACATGGTGGACCATGTTTAGTGCTTCGTGTACTTTGTCAAAAGCTTATGAATGAATATTCTTATGCGTGCTTGGTCTTACCATACTTCCTGGTCACAATGGGAGAGGTCAGTTGCACCATTTTCTTGCCCGCTCTTGCTTGTTGGTCATGTTTCCTATCGCGAGGATGGTGTGTGTTGGTGCAGGTTGTGCACCATACACTTGTACCCATCTGGAAAGGTGGGCGCGCAAGCTCTTTCATCTGTCATACTCAGTTTTCATCCACATATGAGGCTTTCAAAATCACATTCACATCATTTGTTTGCATTCGCACCAATACTCGAAATTCTACTGGTGCGTCCCCACCACCTTGTGGGTGTAGTGCGCAGTACCCATTTCAAAGTGTCGAAACACTGTTGTTTTGGTAATTTTATTTCAAATTTATTTAGGAAATCATCCACCTCACTCAACCCATCATACATATGTAGATATCTTACCTCTATTTCCATGCAGCACAACAACCTTTTCATCATGTTACAGTTGAGTGTGGTTACCTCATGTAACTGGTTCTGTCATCGTTCTATTTCCTCATCTGAATCTGAGGTGCAGGAGCTTTCGTGCTCCCATGAAATCATGCCATCTGCTATTGGATTTACCCAATCCTGCTCCTGCATGGTTATCTTGTAGATACAATCTAGATCTTCATCGCTTTCGTATTTGCACACCGGCTCTATGTAGCAATCCTTCTGTAGGGTCTAGAGTTACCACTATGAAAATTGAATTTTTCTCGAAAATCATCTTTTGCTTCTTTAGATTTATCACCCCAGTCATATTAGTGGCCCAATCTATTCCCAATAGTGTGGGATAGGTATTGCTTTCATCAGCTCGAAATCTGTCAGCCCACTCGCTCCTTCGATATCTACTGTGATTCCCTGCAATCTCCCCATATGTAGGATCTTCTACTAGTTTTCCATTCACAGTTGGATAGTAGACCATTGTAGTGCAGGCTTGCCCATGCACTCCAATGTCTACTTTTGTAGGACGTTTGCATCCAATGCTAGATCCAGAACCACTTGATCCATTTCATATTCCCCAATCTGTGCAGTCAATCTCATCTCCCTTCTTATTCGCGTCGTGTGCTTCCCGAGCTTCCAAACTACGCGCGGTTCTCTTGGCGCAGCTTGAACACATGTAGTTATCAATTCTTGTAGCCCCTTCACAACCTTTCTTTCATGCAGCAACTTCATGCATGTCTCCAAGAATGTAGTGAGCATCGATGGGTCCATTTCTAGTTCCATTTTGTCTTTACTTCCTAAAGTAGAGGCATCCATGAAGCTCTTCTTAGCTTTCATGAATGTCTCTTTAGCACACTCCAAATCAAATTTAGGTTCCTTCATCAGAGCCTTATAAACCCAGGTACTTTCTTTGGGCTACTTTCCCTTGTCACCCCCCATCGTAATACTGCTTCAGAGCATGATATTTACATTTGGGTCTTCCTCGCACGGCTCAGACCTCATCATTTTCAGGTTCTAAGTCGAGAGAGGTTGGAGTGCTCCTTTATCATGAAACCTCATTATCAGCGTGGAACAATCCTCCATCTCATGATCAAACTATGTAAATATAAGAATGATGGTCTTGTTGGATTTGTAAAATCACAGGCATAATGCCCCGTCCTCCACAATTGTAACATATCAGTGGGCCGCGACCTCTTCCTGGTCCCATTCCTCCTCGGCTTCATCCATGCCCCTAAAATCCAATGCGACATTCCTAAATTTTAATTGAGGGGTCATGTTTCAGCCTAAACCCTGTAGGTAGGAGTTCGATCCATCATCAAATCATAACTTCTATGGGTACGCTCATCATGGCCTACTAATCTGCAAAAATTATAGAACAACTACGGGGAATTCTGCATATACTTTTGTAATAGATGGCAGTTATCTATAACATGCTTCCCTCCTATTTGACAAATCGTGCACCATAATGTAGGCGTCACACTTGGTCCTACTTGTGCCTTCAGTCTCAAAGTAATTGGTCCTCCTCCCGCAAGGTAATTCGCGAACATCGGGTAGTGGTCCTTGTCGTGTCGTTGGCCCTTGCACTTTATGCACCATACCTCGTCATGCACTTCTGGACGAACCGTCTTGTCTTGTTTCAAGCTATGTATCTTAGGGCACAAGTTCTTCAACTACACATGAATCTGTTGAACTCCCAGGTTTGGATCTTGTATCGGAGTCTTGTGCAATCTCAACGTGACCTCCAAAGCTTCAACCTGAGTGGTTAGTCTTTGTTGCGATAGCGCGTTCCATAGATGTGGTGTTAACGAGGCTATGAACCATTCATGATGTTTCCTATCTATTAAGGTCATGTTCACTTTGCGAATTGTGCACTTTTGTCTTTGGTCCAACTCCTATGGGGTTTCGCCTGGTAGCATTGTGATTTCCTTAAATCCAATGATCGACTGCGCCTTCGATTTTGGCCTGCTAAATTCTTTGTTTAGCATAGTCTAGGTGTCTGCTATACCTGCATTTGGATTCTCATTGGAATTCTTAATGTACCATGTCAGCGCACGATCCTACAAAGCGCTAACCAATGTTGCCTTCTTTATATTGTCATCTGTGACACCCTATGCTTCCCATACCGCTTTTATCATGAACCAAAATTGGTCTGGATCTTCATTCCATACTCCCTTGAACACTGGTAGCTTTATCACGCTGGCCATATTGCTTCACAGTGGTGGTGGAGGTGGTATGGGAAAATTCAGGGGTGAAGATGGTGAAACTGGTGGTGGTGTGGGTAGGGGTGGTATGCACGGAATTCTCTGCTTTATCAAATTGATTGCACTTCTTGGTGAAATCTTCGCGAGCTCTTCTTTGCCCCCTTGTGGAGGTGATTCAAGGGGCTATTTTTGAGTTCTTTGATACCTTCGTTTCTATAGATCCTCCCACTCCAAGTAGCCCCAAATATAAATTTATTTGCATAAACTGCTTTTCACACAATAGCATTTTAATCCAAGTGTTCAAATATTTAACATACTCACCTCGCAGTCCCTTGAGAAAGTGGCATTTTACCTTGTTGTAGCTGATTGAAGTATCTACAGTGAACTCGGTGATAAATCTTCCTATAATTCGATCAAGGAAGTGATCCACAATGGCCACAATCTTATCTTTTGATGCTTCTAGTCTGTGCACCAAATTTGGAGTCCACATAATAAGTTTGTCAAACATACACCTTCGTTGACTGTTAGCTAGCTTCGCGATCCACTTGTACAACTCAGAGGAGAAGGATGCAAAGAAACTTTCATGGATTTCCGTATATAAGTAGCAATCTAACCACTCTTCCTTTGATAATCATGGATTCTTGTTTTCTTGCGCTGCTAACTTGTGAATATTTCTCTCCAACCACTCTTCCATTTCTTTCTTTATCAAATTCCAGTGCTATGACATTAGACATCTCTATGCAAATCCTGGTCCCAACAACAAAACCATTTGTTGGCTTTTTGGGGCTTGACCTAGGTTTAGAGTTAATTAGCTAAACAAATCCTAGTACTACTGGTCCTTTCGCCAATAGTCTGTGGAGCATGGACTGAGGTCTCACCCAAAGTAGTATGGGAGGGTGCTAGAACCAGGTTTTCACACCTTGGAGATATCTGATGAGTTCAACTAGTCCACGATTTGTCCCTGCGTGTAGGTTGCTTCCAACACTTTCCCATTCCTCGCAGCCTGATTTACCCAATAGATTGCTTATATTCCAACATTAGTTAATTAGCTTTGCCTACTTGAGTGATTTAAGTATACTTAACAATATAAACCATTCATATAGGTGCGCACAGTAAATAAATATTATATTTTCAAATTATATCAATCCTTTATTAACATAAGAACAAACACACAGAATTATAACAAAACTTGTCTTTATTAATTCCTTCCTTGGTTACAGAGTCGACTCACCCTACACACTCAACTGCAGGGGTCTGTGCACTTAGCTACGGACTACTAAGCCTCTGCGCATTCAGTTGCAGAGCCTTCTCCTACTCTATGAAATAAAGACACACTTCATAGTATGACTCAATCACTTAGACTTCCCATGCTTAGCTTCTATACTTAGAGCCTTGATCTATTTATACAATCCCATGGTCCGCAGACCATGGGTAGGTTTATCTAGCTGACATTTCATTACAAAACTAGGGTAGACAACCCTGTGACTCTATCATACTTTCGAGCCCTGCACCCACAATTCATAGAGCTTTACAATAAGATTCGGTTAAAACTTGGGCTTTAAGTCCCAAAACATGCCTTGGGGGGGATTTCATACCTAACATGGTGTTTTGGTATATGTATTGGTATATGTTTTGGTACATTTTTTGATAATGTTTGGTATATGTACATATGTATATGGATGTAAATACCACCATGTTGGGTAGCGGATCCCCCAATAGTGGGTTTTTGGGGCTTGAAGCCCAAGTTTTGGGATAATGTAATGTAAAGACCCCGCAAAATGTAGGCACGGAGTGCAAGAGTCTAGGGTAGTCCGCCCTAAAATATTGTAATTTAATTTAGAATAGAAGCGAGGCTCTAAGGGTGGAAGGCAGTTTTTGGTTAAGTCTTGATCTAAAGTGATATGGGTTTTTGAATGCGATATTCACTCTGAGTTTGTAAGTCCAATTTGATGTTGGTAGTAGTAAGAATAGGCTCTACATCTATGTGTGCAGAGGCCTGGTAGAATCCGTAGATATGTGCGCGGATCCCTGAAGCTGAGTGTGCAGGGTGTAGTTGAGGTTGTAATAGAATAGAAGTTTAATAAAAGATAAGTTGATTTTGAATTATTGTGCATCTGCTTATAGATCTGTGCGTTTACGCTTCTGTTATATTCTTATGCATCTATTTACAGTTTATGGTTACGTGCACTTGTAATAAATGTTGACTGATTGATAAGATTACTAGGCCCACAAAGTTAAGTTAGATATATAATAATAACATAGTAAGGGTAGGGGATCTAGACCGCACCTCTTCGCGCTCGATACAAGATCTACACGGAGGTCAGACAGCTACACAGAATAGTACAAGTGTACAAGATCGGTTCGCAAACTTCCCAGACCTCATCAAGACATCCCTAGTGTGCGAAAACCTGGTTCCAACAACCTCCCATACTACCTCAGGTGAGACCTCAGTCTTCATTCTGCGGACTGTTGCCGAAAGGGCTGGTAGTGTGGGATTTTTTGGCTAAAACACTTCTGAACTTGGGTCAGGCCCCAATAAGCCAACAAATGGTTCCATTGCTAGGAACAGGATCTACCTAAGGGATGCCTAATGTCGAAACACTAGAACCCCATGAAGAAGGAAATTGAAGATTGGTTGGATTAGAAGCTTCATGAGTTCATGTTATAGGAAAATAGAACTCCACAGATATTCGAGAAGAGGTGGCTAGATCGCTACGTATATATGGAAATCCACGAGATATTCTTCACATCCTTCTCTTCAGAGCTATATGATTGGATCGCATGGTTAGCCGAAAGCCAAGGTAGGTATAAGCTCGATCAACAGATAGTGTGGAATCTGGAGTTAGTGCACAAACTAGAGGCATTAGAAGATGTGATCATGTGGGCTATGGACCATTGGCTCAACTGGATAATAGGGGGGTTTATCATTCAGTTCGTGATAGACACAACCATGAGCTATAGTGAAGTAGAATGACGTTTTCTCAAGGGACGGTGAGGTAAGTACATCAGATCCCTGAATACCTAGATTAAGATGTTGTTATGTGAAAAGTGGGTTACGCGAATACATTAATGAGTGGAACAATGTGGAGTGGAAAGATATACAAATGGATCGAAGGGTTAGGGAAAATTCCTTTAATTTCACCTTCGCAAGAGAGAGAGGAAGAGCACGCTTGGGTCTCTCCGAGGAGTTTGGTCAATTTGATAAGGCAGTGCATCCCACAATTATCACCACCCCTTACACCATCATCCACTTCACCTACGTCACTTCCACCTTCAACCACCCCACCTCCACCAAACCCGTAGTTCAGCATAGAGAGTGCGATCAAGCTACCCGTATTTAGAGGAGTAAGGAATGAGGATCCGAATCAGTTCTGGTTTGTAGTAAGAGTAGTGTGGGAAGCACATGGGTTCATGGATGACAACATTAAGAAGGACACATTGGTGAGAGCATTGCAAGATCACACACTGACATGGTATATCGAGAACTCAAAAAATCACCTAAATGTAGGAATAGAGGAAACCCAGAATGCGCTAAACAGAGAGTTTAGCCTGCTGAAGTCAGAGACACAGCCAATCATTGGGTTTAAAGAGATCCTGATGCTTCTAAGCGAAACCCCGTGGGATCTGGATCAAAGGATGAAAAGTACGATCTGCAAGGCTAATATGATGTTGACGAATGTGCAACATTGTGTGTGGTTTGTGGCGTCTTTGACACCACACCTGAGGACGGCATTGTCACACTAGAAGCTATCAACCGACGCAAAAGCGTTGGAAATGGCGATGAGGTTGCATGAAACACTGATATAGGATCTAGGGTTGGGAGTCCAACAAATCCACGCGCAGCTACTGAACCTATGTTTGGAGATGCAAAGTTTGAAGCAGGATAGGGCACTGCGGAAAGTAGTGTGTGAAGAAGTATGGTGCATAAAATGTACAGGCCAGGGCCATGATAATGATCATTGTCTAGTATTCATGAACTATTGGTAGGAGTAGGACCAATGCAGTTGAGACCAAAGGCACAGGCAGGGCCAAGTGCGATACACGTGCTTTGGTGGATGACATGTCAGGTGGGAGGAAAGCACATGACAGACAACTATCATTTGTTATAGAAGTATACACAGACTCCCTAGTAGCAGTTTTACAATTTTGTAGATTGGTGGGCCACGATGAGCGTACTTGTCATAGCTACGAGTTAATGATGGAGTGGACCCCAACATATAGAATGCAAACAGAAACACAAACCCTTGACCCACCTATGGGGATGGCGTGAGCTAGATTTCAAGGGAAAGGGCAAGGATGAGGAGGAATGGGGCCAGGAAGGGGCCATGGACAGTTAATCTGTTACAATTACAGAGGACCAAGGCACTACGCTCGCGATTGTACCAACCCAGCAAGAATATCTTGTTTGTACTATGAGCAGTTTGATCATGAAATGGTAGATTTTCCTACGGTGATCATATATGTTGTACAGGTAAATCCCCTCTGCAGATAGAGGCAATCCCACTAGCCTAAATGGGGTCTAGCAACAATCAAACAACACTAACACGTAGGTTCCTAATTGCAAAGTAAAGGCCAATGATGAGAGCCTACCTCAAATCCAACGCTAGTATTCGTAGAAGAGTCGTCGCTTCCATTCTTTCGCTTCAGCTGGTCACAATCCTCGTGAACAGACACCTGCACATGTAAAGAACAAGACAAATACAAGCATAAAATCCAAGAAATGAAACTATGTATCAGTCAGAAAGGATACAACTCAAACATCATTATAAAGACACATGAGTGGAACTATAATGATAGTCGTCTATTATTATTGATAAACAAAAGAGAATACAACCAAGTTTTGACGTCAAATCCTCCTTTGGTTGGGTGATCAGCAACACATGCCTTGCAAAGCTTGTAAGGGATGGGGAAAAAGCCTCTCTCTCCTTGATTACTTGGACATGGGTCTCCTCCTTAAATATATAGCCTTATGGGGATGAACAAGGCCTCTTGCAACATGAGCTTAGCAATTCTCAGACTTTGGGACTTAGATTTGGGAGCTTGAAATGTAGAATTACTAACTAGCTTGTCAAAGGGAAAAGACCAAGCTTATATAGAGAGAGGAGGAGTAGATAAGACCATCCACCAGATTCATGGGATTTTCCTTATCAGTAGGAAGCTTCCATGAGAGGTGGGGAACTACTTCCCTCCTTGGGAGATATGAAGCCCAACTGAACTAACTCAAACTAGAATCAGTTCATGGATATGTTACAAGGAACCTTCAGAAGTTTGTTTCTTAAAAACTTTACCCAACTGGGTTGGCGCTAGTGTGACTCTGACACAGAGCACCAGCTGGCGCGCCCTCTTTAGAGGATTTCCCCCATTGGCACGAGTGATACACTGTGGAACAATGCCAATGGAAAAAGGGCTATATTTATGGGTATTTTGCAGAAGGTGTCTTCAGGGCACATTAAGTACATACTCAAGGGGATACAATGCAGGTGTTTTCAGGTTATGTCACTTCTCACAGGTCCCGGAATAGGTTCTCCAATGTACGGGAGAAGGGGTAACAGGGACGGTGACAAAATACTGTGTAACAGATGCCCCCTAAAGCATGAAGCCTGAGAGAGAGAGGGGTGAAGTGCTTTACAAGAACATGGTTGATTGAAAACACAACCACTGGAGAACTTGCACGAAGTACAACTGTTATCTCAAGTACATGATGTACATGGTATGGGTGCAGCCATCCATCACAGAGTACATAAAAATCTGGATCGAAGGTATGGACGTAGCCATCCAGTGAGGATTGATGAATAGACTCAGGCATGGTCGTAGCCATCCAGTGAATGAGTCATGTAGTGATGATAATAATCCACAAAATGCAACCTAGATCTCAACAGACAAAATCCAGGGTCTTGCGCTCCATCTCGATCCGAACAAAGTACAAGTCCAAGCATGTGAATATGGGAGTCAAAGTCGAACATGCGAGAACATCGTCTGATTACCAGTCAATAATGAAAACTATTAACAGACGCAAGAGGTACCACCAATAATGACAATGGTCCTCAAGGTACTATAGGTACAATCCACGGCGTGTGAATTAGTGAGCCAGTGTCAAACACCTGTAGAATCATCTGATCGGAGGCCAATGATGAAAACCTCGTGTCGAACATGAAGAACCTGCCATTGAGGCATGCAGGCTCCAAGGTACCTGAAGGGAGTCTCTAAGTCAACTTCCTAGATAATGAGTTGAAGTCGACAGGAAGTGACCTTGATCGAAGGTGGGCCATAATGTTTCCCACATCACCGACACGAGAAAGAGAAGGATAAAATGTTTTGTGTGAGGTATCAGAGGGAGGTTGAGTATTTTACAGAGTTCAAATTCTCTCGAACATGTCGGCGGCACGACAATGGACTTGGCAGTATTTGACATCAAATGATCAGGGGTCATGGTGACAAGACGATGAGTAGATGAATGGTCAAACAGGATAACCCAAACCCATGGAAGCAAGTGTAAAACAAGATGAGATGTCCCCACCCAGACACGAATGCAGACAAGTGCCATGTTCAAGAGTGACATACTCTCTACATGACTTTGATTACGGTTCCTTTATTCCCCCACCATTTCTGGCGAGTACCCTGGTTATTTTTGGATGACAAGCTTGACGGGGATAGCATATGCTTGAGAGGCATCATTGCAATGGAATCTGATGTCATCAAGTTTTAATGAGTCTGACAAAGGAAGAACTCAATGTCTTTTCATGTTTAGAGAATTTGAAAAGACAGCGAAAAGGAAACTCCAGGGGTGTCCTTTTTCGTAAAGTTGTGTCTCTTGAGCCCGAAAAAGTATAAAACAATGCTCGAAAGAACTGCTCGATCATTACAACCGAGGAGTATTTTTCATAAGTAGTGACTCTGATCTGAAAAAGTAAAAAAGCAATCAGAACCACGTGACTTCGTGACCATTAACGAACCGGAAACGACAAAGGTCCGACAATCATTTTGTTTTTAAACGGTCGGAAAAGGGTTTAAAGATGACCACCTCTCATTATCGTTTAACGAGTCGAGAGGACCAACTTGGCATTCTTTTCACGTTTAGAGAGTCAAAAAAGAGAAAAAGATGACTCCAAAGCAACTTTTTCGTGTATTTATTGAGTCCAAAAAAATATAAAATACAACTCGTTTCACCGCCAAAGCTATATAAACACCTGTCGTTGCACAAGAAATCGACGTAAAATCCATTTTCGACACAAATATTCATAAAAATATTCATAAAATGGCTTTTAAAACCTATTTAGGGGTCAAAAAGGTTATAAAATGGTGGAAATGGTAAATAAAAAATTACTTTTCACTTTTTACCTTTGGAGAGCGACATTAGGGCTTTTTGGAGTGTGATCTTCAATTGGCGATTGCGACAAATCCAGTGGCCCATTTGGAGCGTCGACAATGTCAGGTAAGAGGTCTTGTCCTTAGCTTCATTTCCATCCATTTAGAATTTGTTTTAAGTTTCTTTTTCATCCCCTATAGGGAGGATTGTAATTTTAGGGGTTGCGCCCATTGGCTCGGGTTTCGGGCACGGACCCGCACCAATGGGGCAATTTTCCCATAGGGAACGCGCCCATGGGTGTGACTATTTTAGAAACAGTCATGCCAACGGCCACGCAGATTTAGGAAAACGTTTAACAAATTAAAACCCTTTTTCCTGCAATTTCAAGTTATTTCATAATGTAATTCATAGTTTTGGACTTGTGTTTGCAGGGAAATACACAAAAATGGTGCTTGTGTGGAAAGAATGGGAACATGACCAAGTAGACCCATTGGCCTTAGCAAATGAGGACTACATGGAGGCACTTAGAGAATGTGGGCTCAAGAAATTTTTCATGATGTCCTATTTGCGAGCTCAGCCAGAGCTTTTACAGTATTTAGTCGACTTGTGAGACGTACAGGAACAGGTGTTCCGAATACGGGACCAAGTGTTGGAGTTAGACGTATCCGATGTCTACTTCCTCACCGGATTGTCACGATGGGGGCTAGTACCTCGATTGACCAATAGCAAACCATCTAGAGAGAAGATGGAGGAGGTGAAAGCCCGAGTTTGTCCAGGTAACAGGTACAGGCAGGGCAGCTCGAAGGTGGATATCCCCACCGTTCCAGACTTGACCCTAAGAGCATTGTTGTTTACCATCACATGAGCTGTGGGGGCACAAGCGCCCCATGAGGCTACGAAGAACCATTTTATCTTGGCGACAAAGTGTCTGAGTCCGACAATCTTCAATTGGGCGTCAGCAGTGACGACCAATATGAAGGGGCAACTGACCAAAGCTAAGCAGGGCAAGCTGCAACAGTTCGGATATGGCTCCATCTTGGTGACGTTCTTCTTGGAACGCGTGCCAAGCTTCCAGGGCCAAGGGGCCTTTGTTTTAGACCCAGCAGCTCAAGAGCCGAGGATGGCTCGATGGGTGGCGCTAATGCCGAGGGGTGGTGGAAATCAGCAGATGTCCTTTAGACCTGAGTTTCTCGGGTGGCTTCGTCGCCAACTGATTGTGGTGGAGGACTAGCTGTATGCGGGTACAGACTTCACTGGAGACCCTGACCTTCCCCTGCCGGAGGGAGAGGACTGGGATGAGGAGATTGGTATGTCCTCATTTTTTGATTTTGTGTTTTTATGATTTTTTTTTTTTGTTAGTACATGCTTGTCCTAATGACCTTTATATGCATATGTAGAAGTCGGCCCAGAGCATCCAGCTGGTATGTCCCCCATTGCGAGGAGACACCCAGTAGCAGCAGCAGATCCTCAAGAGGAGGGTAGTGACAGTGGGGAGCTTATCCAGAACCTCGAGGCTATCACTCAAGGGATTCCAGATTATGCTTGGCTAGCAGATGTCCCGCTAGAGTACCAGAGGCACACAGTGGGGGTGCCAACTTGCATCCACTGGCTCCTGAGGCATTTAGTGCGGGCGGTGATGTGCTACCATGAGCACCACTAAGACTAGATATCTAGGCTTTTCCTTTCATGCATATTTTTTGAGAGACATGTTGTCTCCAGATGTACTCAGACAAACATGTATTATTTTTTGATGATGCACGAGGTGCAAACATTTTGGACACACACAT
>APFE030643781.1:0-30386 GCA_000404065.3 Pinus taeda
ATGTAAAAACTGCTTTCTTGAATGGAGATCTAAAAGAGAATGATTTTATGTCCCAGCCTGAAGGATTTGCTGTGAAAGGACATGAACATAAAGTATGCAAACTTGTGAAGTCCTTGTATGGCCTCAAACAAGCACCACGAGCCTGGTATGAAAAGCTAACTGAGCATCTTCTGAAACTCAACTTCAATCATTTGATCTTGATGATGCAACTTTATTTGTCAAGAAAGTTGGAAAAACAGTTGTATATCTTGTGGTATATGTAGATGATCTTTTAATGACAGGGAACAATGAAAGCTACATTGCATCCATAAAGACGGAATTGGGAAAAAGTTTTGAAATGACTGATTTGGGCTATGTTCATTACTATCTTGGCATTGAAGTAACCCAACATCCAAAGTCCATATTTCTTTCTCAAAAGAAATACATTGAAGATTTGTTAAACAGATCTGGCATGACAGAGTGCAATCCTCTTTCTACTCCAATGGAACAAAACTTAAAGCTCACATCTATTGAAGGAAAGGAATTTGAGGATGCAACAAAGTATAAACAGCTTGTAGGAAGTCTCATCTAACTCACTACTACCAGACCAGACATTTCATTTGCTGTTGGAATCCTCTCCAGGTTTATGCAAAAGCCTTGTGAGGGACATTGGTCTGCTGCAAAAAGAGTTCTAAGGTACTTGAAGGGAACTCAAGACCTTGGTCAAGTATACACAGGTAGACGACTTTAGCTTGATTGGATACTCTAATTCAGACTTCGATGGAGACAAAGAAACTGGAGTATCTACTTCAGGATATGCTATGAGTCTTGGATCAGGAGCTATCTCTTGGACATCACGCAAACAATCAGTTCCAGCAGATTCCACAACAAAAGCAAAATACGTGGCAGCAGCTGAAGCAACAAAAGAAATTGTGTGGCTCAGAACAATTCTTGAAGATTTGCAGGTGAAACAAGTACAATCAAATCCACTCATGATTGACAAACCTCTGCAATAAAGTTTGCCAAGAACCCAAAGTTCCATGATCGTACAAAGCACATCAATACTAAATATCATTTGATCCGACATCATGTTGAGGCCAAAACAATCCATCTCCGCCATTGTTCCACAATTGAGCAAATTGCAGACATCTTCACCGAAGCGCTTGGAAGAGAAAAGCTTGAAAGATTCAGAACGATGCTTGGACTCACCAACATCCCTTCAGATTAAGGGGGGGAATGTTCACACCTAATCCTCAGTGATTGGGGGAATTGAATGTGAACAGTCATCGAGAAGATGAACTGAACAATCACATTCATGTATATAATAGATAGCTGGCTAAATGAATAAATGAATTAGTTTTCTGGAGTTACTCCTAGCCTGACAGAGAGGGAGAGTGATATGATATGGAGGCCAGCAGTGTATTGAGAGCCCAACAGTGTGGTATAGATCTCTCCAACAATAAAATTGTATTCAACCGCATATAAATTGGAGAAGATTTACAACGTTATATGAATTCTTGATCAGTATTCACTTCAACATACCAAGTTAATTCTTTAATAAATCAGCTTGAACAATTTTCACTTCAACGCACCGCCATTAAAAAGAACAACTCACAGTATACTGGGACAGTGGGACAGTGCCCGCATACCATTCAATGGTTTCCAAATTTAATGTAGGTTTCTACGGCTTCAACATCTTCAAGCTTTAAACAACTACCCTCAGTGCATGCTATGATATTTACACGTAGACCTCTGAGCACATAACGCATGGTATCAAATTCATTACAATATAGCCAATGCTCCAAATTCACAGTCTTAACACAATTCGAGCAGCATAGCAAAGCAACGTTATTGGACTATGTCAGAGGAGCGTGGGAGGTTACAAAATTGGTAGAAAAATGCAAGACAAACTGACAAACTTCTAAAGAAATGACAGAAGGGAGTTAAAATGGTAGATAGAAGCCAAAAATGGCACTGGCTCTAATACCATGTCAGACCAGGTAGTAACTCCTCAAAAACAATTCATTGATTTTCATTTAGGTTGGTCTCTATTATATACATGAGGGAGAGACTGTTCATTTCATCTCCCAGTGACTATTCATATTCTTTATTATTTATTTACATCAATTTTAGTTATTCACCCAATCCTGATGATTAGATGTCAACATAATAGTACCCACATCTGCATGCATAACAATAATTTTAGTTTAGTCTTGGAAACATTTTAAAACACAAAAAACATGTAGAAACTTGAAAAATAAAAAAACACTTTGGTCAAACAACTTACCCATAGCACCCCATTGTGCTCTAATTGGTAGAATCAAATCTGGATCTCCACGGAAATCCATCCCTGAGTATGGATGCTCATCGATGATGAGATGTTGTCGCTCGAGCCAACTAAAGAATGCAGCGGAAAAAATGATTGTTGACTGACGCGCATGTCAAGCCATCAATTCAACCCACCTCTGCATACATGGATCTCCAGGACCAGCTACACCCAGTGATACATGTTGTGGTTGCATCAATGGGATTCTCTCTAAGGCAAAAGCGATTAAGATCGAACCATAGCAGAAATTCTTCGTCTTACCACCTTTTATCTTAGTCAGTTGTTCTTTCAATTAAGAAAGCACAACCTCGCACCAGTTGAAAACTTTTGGCTCTAAACACTCCAGTGCATACTTCATATAAGATCTGTTCTCCAGATGTACTGTCACACTGCCTACCAATTTTGTGATTGTGAAGAGGATCATTCTCAAAGGAAAATCACCTACATCCCTAATGTTTAGTTTCCCATCCTTGCTAGGTTGTGTACCTTGCCGAAAAAACTGTCTAATATAATCTCTCACCGATTCACCTCCACGGGCAAATCCAGAAAGTGAGATGGGGTCACCTCGCCTCGATAGTCCAGTAAGAAAGTAAATATCATCAATGGTAATAGGGACCATCTTGTCCCTAATGCAAAATTTTGTTCTGTCGAATCCCAAGCACGAACAAGGAACTGTATGAGTTCTATTTGTTCCCTCATTCCAAACAACTTAAATTATTTGAGTAACCCGTAGTTTTTGAGGGCCTCAACTGTACCCAGATTGTTTAGGGAAACCATGTCTTGTTCTTCATGCTCTCTTTCTCGCCATGTAATCAACATTCTGATCCGATGAAATCCTAAAACGTAATCATAATCTTAATTAGGATCCTTTCCATGCAAAAAACAGGACAAATTTTGGAGCAAACATCTAAATCAAACCTGGGAAATTCACCCAACGCAGCCCATGCACAGAGACAGTGCATTGTAGAGCATGCAGCCTTCTATTTGGGTGCTCTTCAACATAGTTTCGATGTGAAATCCTCCGTTGATCGCAGGGAAAAAAATGAAACCCTAGGGGCCCCAAAAAACCGTAAAACTTACGTGAAATGACAAAAGAATGACTTGAAAAGAAAGTAGAGAGGTTTAGCTCCTACCTGGTCCAGACAGCTCGAGAAATGGTCCGCAGAATCTCTCGCAATCAACTAGTGAAGATCGAGGTAAAAAACTAGTTCAGAGCACAAAATTGAATGGTAAGTTCCAAATGGTAAAATGTCATGGTAAAAACTTGTTTTATGTTTATTTCATGTTCTTTAATCGAGTAAACATTAGTATTTACCTATTTTTTGCCTATGAAACAGATATTTTTAATCCATTTGATGGTGTTTTGAGCAAGTTTTGCAACTAACTTACAGAACTCAATGTGCTCGATTGTAAATTGTACCTTGGATCATAGAGCACACTTTTATCTCTTTTTCGAGCTCTGTTAAAAATGAAAAAGGAACCCCCTTGGAGTCCTCTTTAATCTCTTTTCAGACTCTCCAAACAAGAAAAGATTGTCGAGTGCTTATCATTTCCAGCTCGTTAACGGATTGGAAACAATATCTCTCTTGTATTATTTTACGCTTTTTCTGGCTTGAGAGATTAATTTACGAAGAATAACTTATGGAGTTTTCTTTTTGTCCCTTTTCAAACTCTCTAAACATGAAAAGGACTAATTTATCTTTGTCGTTAAACTCGTTAAAACATCAAATAGTGATAAAGTTGTCCATCTAGACAAGACCGAGTTTTGCCTTCGCTAGACTCATTAAAACATCAAATAGAAATGGATTCGCCTGAAGGGTGAAATTATGCAACAAGAATATGTTATCCTCCTAAAGCTTGGTAAAATTAAAGAGGTATTGGTCAGCAATGACTGGGGAAAATGGGAAAAAGGGGAAAAACCACTTTATGGTAGCAGGTCACTCTTGAACATGACACTTTCACTCCATCACTGTGACTATTTGGGTTGGGTTATTATCTTGATGGTTATCACACCATTGGTCTATCATACCATCCATCACTTTGTTTTGAGTAAATTCTACCAATTCATTTCAGTGTCGCCGACCTGTTCAAGAGAAGTAATTTAATCAAAATTCATCCTTTGCAATACCATAAACCTTCATTTTCATGACTTCCATTCTTGAACCTTGTGTCGTCAGTCAAATTCCATCTATAAAAATCACTACACTCATTTCGTGTAATTGATGTGGGATACTTCAAGGCCCTCTTGTGATAAGTCGCTTCTTCTCGACATCAGCACATTATCCAAGAAGTTGACTTAGAAACACCCTTCCAGTACCTTGAGGCTTGCATGCATCAATGGCAGCTTTCTCACTTCCGGCGATGGGCATACATCAATGGCCTTCGACTGAAAGACTTTGTATGGTGTTCGACATCAAATCATCCATTCACACACTGCAGAATGTACTATAGTACCTTGAGGATCATTATCATTATTGGTGATTTCTCTCCCATCTATTAACAACTTACATCATTGGTTAGTAATCATATGGTGTCTTCCCATGTTCGACTGTAGATTACATATTCACATGGTTAGACTCATACTTGAGCGAATTATTGAATGAGATAGAAGACCCCAGATCTAGTTTCATCCATCCGGGTTGCGATTTCAGGAGTACTAAATCATATGTACAATGGCTTTACATTGATGGTCACTCCAAGCATGGGTCTATATCTGTAGACGACTGTTTATGTACATGTAATGAAAGTTTATAAGCTAAGCATGGGTATGCCTTCCCTCAAAAATTCTTGTAAAATCAAATATCATGATATATGTATTGTAATTGATGCAGGTCACCTTCCACTTTGATACCTCATCATCACATCGTAAACAATTTCATTTGACATTGGACTTTTTCCAACATCATGCTTTAGGGGTCAGCTGTTACAGATCCATTTGGGCACATCAAATCCCAACATCCAGATCAGTGTTTTAGGGATCATCAAACCCTAATTTTAGTTGCTTCATGCCCTAAACAAGTCACCCCTTTGAATGCCTCCTTCCTAGACAGTTTCATGACTTGAAGACATCCAGAAATAGCCTCTAGAGCGACTAGTGTAGGTAAGCCCTTGTAAAGGTGCACTACAGAGCAGTTGAGTCCACTGCTAGGGTGCTCTGCATAGCACTTAGGCTTCCTTTCACCTGCACTGGGAAAGAATGAGCGAAATTCACATAGGGTTTGGGGAATATTCTTATCTTTTGGAGTCATCTATAAGGTTCCCTCACTTATCAACTCCTATGAGCTCGAAAATGAATGAAGAATGAGTTAAGGTGCATCATATCCTCTCATCCCTTCCTCCATGGAACTAATTCTAAGTATGGAAGGCCATTCAATGCCACCATTTATGAAAAAACCTCCTTCATCTTCCTATAAATTGACCACTCATCTAAGTGATCAGGGGCTGGATTATGTTGAATTGTAAGGAGTTAATGTTGCTATGAGATTTGGCTTTGCAGCAAGTATTGTAATGCTACAAGCTTGTCATGCTTTTGATGTGATGTGGATGGGATCCAAGCTGGAAGAATGGCTTTGAATCAAACACCAATGGTTGTAATTCCTTATTCTATCTAATAAAGTGTTTGAACCTTTTTCCCATATGTTTGTATTGTTTCATAATGCTTATATGTGTGAATTGTATCTGATTCCTTTCACTTATATTCAATAGATCGTGTGCTTTGATCGGTTCTTTGTTTTCTGTTGTATTTACAGGCTACTTCTCAAGTGTATTAAGTATGGGAAGGAGCGACATGATCAATACAAGGGAGACGAGAGGAAAGTGGAACTACAAGTAGGTCTTCTTATCTTCTCATCTTATCTATTGCTTATAGAAAAAGTCTAAAACACTTTAAACTATTGTTCTAGATACAACTACTTATCTAGGGAATTAGTATTTATTCATAGATACCAAATTCTCCAAAACATGTAGGCTAGAGGACACTCGCTCAACTGCTACTCCAGCTGTATTTCCATCAATGTCCTGTGATCCCGCTCTCTTGGAGGCCATTGATCCGGTACTAATAAGAGGCGGATGAACACCGGAAAGATCTAGAAATGAGCAACATGCATGGCAAGAAATCTGTCAGTGAAAACCAAAGAAAATTTGGGGAATGACACAACACATACCTGGAAAGCTTCTGGGCAAGATTGTGTAATTTCTTCTGGGAGGCTGGGTGATTGGCTGCCAAAACTGTGCAAAAGGAAATCTGGGCTATCTGGGAGGCAAGACTGGCTGCTGGATCTGCACAATCCGCAATCCAGGTTGGCTGTTGGTCGTTGGGATTGCGCAATGTGCAATTCCAGCTGGGAGTGACTGTAGGCTCAGGGACTGCATTGCGCAATTTTCTGGGCCAGTAGTCACTGTCCCTCAAAAATACGCAAAACAATCCTAGAGGGTAGTGCTAGGTAGAAATGTGCATTTCCAGAGAGGAAGGCAGAGCATTCCTTCCCTAGAATGCGCAACGTTGTCTTAGTGAAGGCAGAGTTCGGGCCAATGTTGGCCCGACTCGCCGACAGGCAATTGAAAGCAAATATGTCAGTGAATGCATGGTGACACTAAGTGAAAGCATAAGTGATTAGCAGTGCATGCAAACATGAATGAAAGATTCAGTAAACAGATCAACATGCATGTGGGTGAAGAAAGTTGCAGAATCGACGAACATTCGTGCAAACCAGTTTCATGCATGTGATAGCAGTGAGATATCAATGAAAATTGAAATAGACCTAGGACAATCTAGTATACATGTAAATGAAATCAAGCATTCAAAGAAATCAAGAAAACAACACTCACACAAGCAAATGCACAAGAAGTGACAAAAATGCTAAAAAGGACAAGTTGAGGCCACTTTCCCGTGAATAGTTGTACCGGATGTGTCGAAGAGTCTTGGATGTGCTATGGGATGTCATATCTCCAAGATCGATGAGAAAGAATGAGCTCTGATACGTCGAATAAATAAGTTTTGAGCTCATGACGTGCATGCCACAAACCTAGGAAAAAGCGACACTTGGAGGAAAGTTTCTAAAAAAACTTTGCATGTAACCTCCAGCTGCTAAAAATATCTCCCTGAATCATGGGATGCCTTTTGTTTGTTTCCTTTTTTTATTCCGGGAAAAATCAAGCCATGCATGCAAGTCAAGTTTCCTTAGTCCCGGGTGGAACTAGTCAACCAAACTGCTCATGCATGCAGCTGCTTAATTGCTTGAAGGGAATGTGAATTTCTGGCTCGGAGATGGGCTGGCTACCTAGGAGTTTTGCACAATTTCTGGGCAGAGCAGCTGACTGCTGTGCAAATTTCCGCAAATTCTAGGCTGAGCAGCCCTGCTGAGGAAAATTGCGCAATTTTCACTGCGAGTGTTGATTGGCAGAATTGCACAATTTTGGAGCCCAAAAGGCTGCCAGAAAGGATTACACAATTTCTGGAGGGAATGCTAGTTTCCCTCCAAAAATGTGCAATTTCTTAGGGGAGCTACTCAGCCTGCAGTTGGACCAAGTCTGGGTGATCAGCTTGTGAGGGGATTGCATCAAGGTTTGATCGACACATTATCTTTGTGCAAGAAAAACATTGAAGTTTGTGTATTTGACAAAGCAAGACAAGTTGTTTGAAAGGTTGGTAGGGAGGCTCCAAAACGAAGCTAAAGAAAAATTTTGGAGGGTGGTTGTAGCCACTACAATAGATGTAAAATTATATCAATCAAATTCAAGGCACTACAAGGAAAAGATTCTCTAGCGAAGGTTTTTGTGGAAGCCCCTATAAAAATAGGCCAAAAATCTGGGTCTAGCCAAGGTCACTAGAGGATGTGAGTGGGAAAACATTTTAACATATGGTTTTTTAATGGTGCATCTATAATATACAAACAAATATGTGCTTTACATACATATAAGTATCAATGCCTAATAGAAAATGGTGCATTGTGGAAGACATTTTTTTTAATGAAAAAAAATGGTGCGCTAAATAACAAAGAGCATCAATGCATATACTACTCAATAGCCCTGGAATAGGGTTAAATTTACAAAATGTTGGTTGTAAAGTTCATTTTTCCTAGTCCCATGCTATACTGTGACGATGACTCGGTGCTAAACCAATACGATAACCCCAATGCGTACACAATATAACACGCATTGGTGCTTACACTAATCGATAACACCAAATGAAGGTTAAATTTTAAAAAAAAATGGTGTTATATCCACCCACAAAATTGGTTCCCTTCCTCTATTAAAACACCCCAATGCGTACTTAGAAAGAGAACCACTATAGGTTTTTAATTTTCAAAAAAATGTGGTGTTATATTCCAATGAAGCATTGTTGTTGTTCATGTATTAAAATGGCCTCGTCCATATTAGAAAGATCACCGCTAGGGGGTTTTAAATGTGGTGCTATATTCCCATAGAGCATTGGTGTAGTTAATTATTTAAAATGCCCCAGTATGTTTCAACAAGAGCACCACTATAGGGTTTTAAATTTTTTTTAAATGTGGTGCTATCTTCTTATGAAGCATTGGTGTTGTTCATCTATTAAAATCCCTAGTCCATCTGTGAAAGATCACCACTAGGTGGTTTTTAATTTAAAAAAAAAATGTTTCTATAGTCCCACAAAGCCCTAGTATGGTACATGTATTTTTTGAACATCGTGGTGCATCTTAACAAGAGCACCACTATAGGGTTTATAATTTACAAAAAAACTAGTGCTCTTGGATGTTTTACGCACCCGTGTGGTTATAATATTGCACCAAAACAAGGTTTAATAAAATAAAATAAAAATATCAGTCATAAATTTTATTTTTACCATCTATAGTGTCATAGAGCTTTGAAGCACCGGTGCCACTCTTGCCTCATACAATCGCCCTGTTGTCAATGCTTCTCTTGCTCACCATCCTTCCATATAATTCTCAATGTGTGGATTTCCAATTTTCTTAAACAGTGGTGAATTTTTTTTTCTCAATTACATGTCAATAATGCCTTCTTAATGACCAAATGTCTAGGTAATATCTATGTTTCTCTATAATTTAATTTTTTAGCGAATTAGAATTACAAAATAGGCCAAAAAAACCATTGTTTTTATTTTTTGACATCTTCGACTCACACTATGTTGTAGTGGCTACAACCACCCTCCAAAAATTTTCCTTAGCTTCGTTTTGGAGCCTCCCTACCAACCATCCTAACAGCATGTCTTGCATTGTCAAGTACATAAGCTTCATTAGTTTTTTCAGTAGCTTTCCATCCTGTGCATGATGGTTTGTTTCACTCCCCTCATACGCTACCTCTCCGGACTTGGGCCAATCGCTGGCTTAGCAACTCCCTCAGAAAATTGCACTATTTTGGATGGGAACTAACATTCCCTCCATAAATTATACAAATATGACTGTCAGCCTGCTGGGCCCAGAAACTGCGCAATCCTGTCAAACAGTCTTCCCTATGAAAATTGCGCAATCTAGGCCAACAATGCAGCTCAGCCCAGAAATTGCGCAAAAATCCCTCTCAGTCAAGCAGGCTATTGCATGTGCTTTCAGGTTCATCGATTCCCCCCAAGACCGAGAAAACTTGACTTGCATGCATGGGTTGCTTTTTCCCAAAATAGAAAATAGAAACATGTAAAAAGAATCCCTAGATTTTAGGGAGCTATTTTTAGCAGTTGGAGGTTACATGCAAAGATTGTTTTAGAAACTTTCCTCCAAGTGTCACTTTTTCCTAGATTGTGGCATGCGCATCATGAGCCTCAAAATTATTTATTCGATGCTTCAAAGCTCATTCTTCACATTGATCTTGGAGCTCTAACATCCCACAGTACATCCAAGAGTCTTTGGCACATCCAACTCATTTATTCCAGGGTAAGTCCGCTTAACTTGTCTTTTGCAACATTTTTCTCGCATTTTGTGTTTTGGATTTTGTGATGTTGTTTCCTTGATTTCTATGAACACTTGCTATAATTTTCATGCATGTTAGCTTGCACAAGCACCGTTTCAGTTTTTGTTTGCATCTCACTGTTGTCACATGCATGACACTATTTTGCACGAACGGTTGCCAATATGATGACTCGTTTCACACACATGCATGTTGTTTTGTTTTCTAAATCTTGCATTCATTGTTTGCATGCACAATCATTCACTCCTTCTTACATTCAGTATCGCCATGCATTCACATCTTCATTTTCTTTTAGTTTACCGTCAACGGATCTGGGCAACCTTGGCCCGGACTCTGCCTTACCCGGACAACATTGTGCAATTCTAAGAGGGAAGGATTTGCCTTCCTCCTAGAAAATGTGCAAATCTAGCCAGTCAATGCCCTCCAGTCTTTCTCTGTCCAATTCTAAGAGGCAATGATTGTTGACCCAGAAAATTGCGCAATGCAATGCCTGGGCCTGCATCATTTTCTAGATGAAATTGTGCATTGTGTAATCTCAACACCCAGCAGGCCACTATGGATTGTGCATTCCACAATTCTAGAAGTTAACTAGCCTCCCGGTAGTCTGGACTACCTTTTGCGTTGTTCCGGCAATCAGTCTCTTGGCCTCCTAGTGAAAATTGTGCAATCCTTGCCAGCAGTTCCCCGGGTATGTCACATGTTATTCCTCAAGTTTGATTTGGTTTTAACTAACAAAATTCTTGCCATGCATGTTGCCATGTCTCCAAATATAGCAAGTGTTCGTTTGTCTCTCAGTAGTTTAGGATCAATGGCCTCCAAGAGAGCAGGGTCAAAGTACACTGACGGAAGTGCAACTGGAGCAGCAGTTGAGCGAGTGTCTATGAGTTTGTCGATATATGAAGACACCAATTTGATCATAGAAAAGACATAAAAATGAAATGACAATGATGCATTCTCAGGCACATTTGGGGAAGATCATGAAGATTGCCAAGTCTATTTGAACATTCGCAAGTTCAACTTATATCGGATTGAATGCAGGTATCCCGCATTCTCATATGCGTACATGATACATTGGATCATCTCTCACACTAATATCGAGATGATGACATTGAGCAGTGTCAACAGGATAGAGATTTCTAACTTCAGCACACGGGATTATCAGCAGATGTACCACTTGCCAAAGCCAGTGATCATCATGGACACAGCCTTCAGCATACCCAGTAGCAATACCAACTCCAGGTATATCTTGAAGAACTTGGTGAAGGAGGCAACCAAATTCAGGATGACACCTAGCCAAATTTACAAGATGAAGATACTGTAGAAGGTGTATCAGTACTTGGTCATCTTTGCATATCTCTTGTATGGCAAAGAGAACACGGAGACCTTCCTGCAGAGTTCGGTGATCGCGTTGGACCAACTAGCCAGTGAGGGAAAAGCATGAAACTGGTCTAACATGTTGGCTCACAGGCTTAATGAACAAGTAACAGAAGATCGGCAGCTGCTCAAATGTTAGCAAGCAGAAATCTACATGTCTGCATACATCTTGGATGCAATCTGTGCCCATCAAGAGTTCCCGGGTTTGAAGTGGCCATGGACACCAACGGAAACCTCTGTTAATACTTATTGTAAACTATTTTCTGAATGCAGCTTCAAAGGTGTCATCGCACAACTGTCAAATCATTTTGTCACCTTGGTGTACAAGATGATATTTGAGCAGGATCCACCTTGCATGTTGAAGGCAACAATGGAGGCACTGATCGACATAGCGGATTGGTATACCTCACCATCTAGCACCTTCATACAGATGTACAATGTGAAGAAGCCTCTGCATGTTTTTCCGAAGTTCTCCATGGACATTCTTGTCATGCAAGAAGTATCATACCACATCTCGGTAGGACTATCAGCTAGGCCACATCAGAAGAAGAAGGCACATTTTCCCTCTCTTCCGTTGCGGATCAGGTTGTACAAGATATATAATCTCAAGCATGCAGATGTCGAAACAGAAGAGTTTAAGAAATTTCCTTTCACATCTGAAGCTTCAATCTATATGACCCACATTGTTTTGTGAAGGATGACTGTGCGAGAGTACAGTTTCTATGGATCCACGGAGCATGTCATTAGGTTGAGGAAGGCCCATGGAGATATTTTCACAACTTCTTCAAGCCCAATGAACCAGTCGACATCACTATGGGATGG
The DNA here is from genome assembly GCA_000404065.3 of Pinus taeda. Taxonomy (NCBI): domain Eukaryota; kingdom Viridiplantae; phylum Streptophyta; class Pinopsida; order Pinales; family Pinaceae; genus Pinus; species Pinus taeda. Next base: position 12,398 of record APFE030643781.1, read on the forward strand.
TTAGCGAAGTAATGTGAAGCAACATCTAGGAGAGTAGTTGCAGCAGAGGTAAACATACCAGCGCGCGACAAAGGTAAGAGAAATATTGTCGACAACGCAGAGGCAAAACAAAGCTACAAGTTTAGAGTAGACCCACTTGTGTAGAAATTAGCTTTGGCGATACAGGTGAAGAGGTAACATTGCGACAAGAGGATCACGCAAATGCAGAGAGAAAAACAGAGGATGGAGGAAAATGTGAAGGAGTTGCATGAGTTGAAGGAGAAACTCCAGAAGGAGCAGGAGCTGTGCAGACAGGAGAAGGAAGAACAATAAGGATAGGTACAACAAGGGGTGCAACATGTACAGATAGATGGAACTATGCATGTATAGGTAGTAGACTCATCCGAGCAACTGGCACAAAGTAGGAAAGGTGAGCAATCATAGGAGCAGGACTTCACTCAAGAGATTGAATAAGTACTTGAGTAGATTGATATGGAGATGGAGCAACCAGAGTTAGAGAAAGACTTCAACCTCATGCCTTACCACCAAGAGGTCAACCCACCAGCTTCACCAGATCCAGAAGAAGAGCAAGTCCCAAGCGACCAAGGAGAAACTGAGATCCTTCCGGAAGAAGAGATGCACAACATATCATTCGACGGGTCGCAACATAGGGTTGTGTAATCACACAAAGTGTCTACACTAGATGACAACACATCTCTTGCACAGTTTGAGGAACGAGTGATCGTATTTGACGTGCATAAACATCCAGCAGCATTGGTCAATGCTACCAGAGCATATGTCAAAGCCACTAGCTCGAGTGTTCACTTATTGATAACAAAGAACGAACGAATGACTAAGGAGTTATAGATGACCAAGCAGGGAGGAGAATTAGTTATAGCATCCGCTCGAGCAGAGTTGAAGAAGGTGATACTGGATGAAGTATTGTCCCTTGAGACAGTCATGTGGATGTTGTATTCCAAGTTTGGTATCGTGCATAAGGCAGTTGTCCATCTCAATGATTGGAAACAATAATGTGCTAGGAGAGCACGTATCTTGTCAAACGTTCATACTGTTGTTGACCACATGAAAACATGGACAATGAGATACAAGGAAGCCCTGTTACACTTTCCCAAGATGATGAAGCCTAGAGAGGTCAAGCTGAAGGCATGTATCCAGAGTCAGATCTAGAACTATGAAGAACCCTCGCAGCTCATCACTAATATGTAGGCTTCCCATGCACAGGTATTCAGCAGCATGGATGTTGTTGTGCACACACATGAGATCCCATCTATTGGGACACTCACCAAGGAAAAGAAAAAGGCACAAGTCTAGCTGGAGCTTGACTTGTACTTTGATGAGTTGATGCGTATAGCCCTTAGCGCAGACTTGGTAATCAATGTAGACACCATGCATCAGTATGTCGCTAGTCCAGCCACACTCAAGACAATGATGTGCATGTTATTAGACAAGTTGGACAAAGGAGCCATAGCGGTGTACCCAGATGCAACAGAGGCAAGATTTCATTTCCAGAAATATGTCACCATAGAGTGCACAGACACCATCACAGACTACTGGGCTTGGCATCAGTTCACCATCGTCAACCATCGTGAGGATGTCGAAGTGGTGGTCTTCCCACAATTGTCTGAGTCATAGTGATGTCTTGCATGGCTTGCTCAAGCTTATTTTGTCTCACATGGGTACATGTGCAGATTGCATGTAACTTCTTGTAAAGTGGAAGTTCAAGTGTCGATAGTTGAACATAACAGTCATAGAGTAGTTGAAGAGCCATGAGGGTAGATGAACAGTCACAAAGGGGAATGTCAAGGGTCAGCTCACCCTTTGCTATATAGAGTCCCTCATAACTCATTGTAGAGGCTTTTGGTCAGCCAAGCTTTCGATAGGGGTATCTTAGAGAAATATTGGAGAGTATTGTAATGAGCCTTGGATTCTCCACTGTGCAGAGCTAGTACATCTCTTTGGAGGAGCAGGCGTCAGTGACTGTAACGTTCCGCTATCGGGACTAATGGTCAGTCATGGTTGTATTGTATGATTGGAACTTTCACTTCTTAATATAATAGAGCCAACATGTTTCATGCATATGTTATTATTGTATTTCAGTTATCTTGTTTACTGTAATGATATATGTATCTGTTTGCTTACACATGTGTGTATAGACTCTTTCTATATATGTATGTATGTATGAATCTTACTTAAATGTGTTGTTGGTTTAACCATCACTTTGGATTGTGTTGTAGCGGCTACAACTACCCTCCAAAATTTTTCCTTAGCTTCATTTTGGAGCCTCCCTACCAACCATCCCTAGCAGCATGTCTTGCACTATCAAGTACATAAGCTTCATTGTTTTTTTAGTAGCTTTCCAGCCTATGCATGATTGTTTCCTTCACTCCCTTCACAGGCTGCCACTCCGGACTTGGTCTAGTTGTTGGTTGAGTAGCTCCCTCAGAAAATTGTGCAATTCTGGAGGGGAACCAACCTTCCCTCTAGAAACTGTGAAAATCTAACTAGCAGTCTACTAGGCCCAAAAACTACGCAATCATGTCAAACAACCTTCCCAATGAAAATTGCGTAATCTGGCCCAGTAGTGCAGCTCAAACCAGAATTGCACAATTCTGGACAACATTCAGTTACTCCTCCCCTTAGTCAAGCAACTTGTTGCATGTGCCTTCAAGATTGACTAGTTCCCTTCGGGACTGAGAAAAATTAACTTTCATGCATGGGATGATTTTTCTCAAAAAAACATCCCTAGATTTTAGGGAGTTATTTTTAGCACCTGGAGGTTACATGCAAAGATAATTTTAGAAACTTTCCTCCCAGTGTCGCCTTTTCCTAGGTTTGTGGCATGCGTGTCATGAGCCTCAAACTTATTTATTTGACACTTTAGAGATCATTCTCCACATCGACCTTGGAGCTCTAACATCCCACAGTACATCCAGGAGTCTTTGGCACATCCAGCTCAACTATTTCCGAGTAAATCCGCTTTACTTGTCTTTTGCAGCATTTCTGTCGCTTTTTGTGTTTTGGCTTGTGTGAGTGTTGTTTGCTTGATTTCTATGAACACTTGTTGTCGTTTGGATGCATTATAACCTGTATAAGCATCATTTCTATTTTCATCAGGATCTCACTACTATCGCATGCATGACACTGTGTTGCATGAATGGTCGCCGATTCGGTGACTCGTTTTACACACATGCATGTTGTTCTGTTTTTTGAATTTTACATTCATTGTTTGCATGCACGATCATTCACTCCTTACACTCAATATCATCATGCATTCACACCACTTTATTTCAGTTGCCCATAAGCAGGTCTGGGCAACCTTGGCCTGGACTCTGCCTCTCCCGGACAGTATTACACAATTTTGAGAGAGAAGGCTCTGCCTTCCTTCCAGAAAATGCACAAATTTGGGCAATCAGTGCCCTCCAATCTTGCTTTGCACAATTCTGAGAGGCAGTAACTACTGGCCATGAAAATTGCGCAATGCAGTCCCTGGGCCTGCATCACTTGAAAGCTGAAATTTGTGCATTACGTAATCTCAGCACCCAGCAGGCCAGTCTGGATTGTGCATTGCACAATTCCAGTAGTCAACCAGCCTCTCAATAGTCCAAACTTCCTTTTTCGCAGTTCTGACAATCAGTATCCCGACCTCCTTGTGAAAATTGTGCAATCCTCGCCAACATTTCCCCACGTATGTTGCATGCCATTCCTCAAGTTCACTTTGGTTTTAACTGACAGATTTCTTGCCATATATGTCACCATGTTTCCAAATATAGCAGGTGTTGTCCGTCTCTAAGTAGTTTAGGATCAATGGCCTCCAAGAGAGAAGGGTAAAAGGACATTGATGGAGCAGCAGTTGAGCAAGTGTCTATGAGTTTTCCAATATACGAAGGCACTAGGTTGATTGTAGACAAAGACATCAAGATGAAATGGCAAGAGGTCAATAATGCATTCTCAGGCAAATTTATGGAAGATCTCGAAGACCGCCAAGTCTATGTGAACATTCACAAGTCCAACTTGTACTCAATTGCATGCAGGTATCCTGCGTTCCCATCCGCTTACATGATACATTGGATCGTCTTGCACACTGATCCCAAGGCAATGACATTGAGTAGTGTTAGTAGGACAGATATTGCTACCTTCAGGGAACAGGACTATCAACAAATGTACCACTTGCCGAAGCCAATGATCACCATGGAGACACCCTTTAGCGTACCCAACAACAATACCAACTCCAGGGATATCTTGAAGAACTGGGTGAAGGAGCCGGCCAAATTCAAGATGACACCCAGCCAAATTTATAAGACGAAGATACTGCGGAAGGTGTATCAGTACTTGGTCATTTTTGTATGTCACTTGTATGGCCAAGAGAGCACGAAGACCTTCTGGTAAAGTTGGGGGATCATGTTGGACAAACTAGCCAATGAAGGCAAAGCATGCAACTGGTATAATATGTTGGCTTACAGGCTGAAGGAACAGGTATCAGGAGCTCAGCAGTTGCCCAAAGGTTAGCAAGCAGAAATCTACATGTCCTCTTACATCTTGGATGCAATCAGTGCCTGTTAGGAGTTCTCAGGCTTGAAGTGGGCATGGAAATCAGTGGAAACCTCTGTCAATACTTATTGTAAACTGGTTTCCGAATGCAACTTTCGAGGAGTCATCACACAACTATCAGATCATTTTTTCACCCCAGTGTACAAGATGATATTTGAGCAGGATCCACCTTGCATGTTGAAGGCAACAATGGATGCACTAATCAACATAGCATATTGGTATGCCTCACCATTTGGCACCTTCATACGGATGTACAGTGCAAAGAAACGTCCACATGTTTTTCCGAAGTTTGCCATGGACAAGCTCTTCATGCAAGAAGTATCATACCACATCTCCATAGGACTGTCAGCTAGGCTACACCAGAAGAAGAAGGCACCTTGGCCCACTTTTCAACATCTGAAGCTTCAATCCATATGACACACATTGTTTTGTGAAGGATCATTGCACGAGAGTACAGTTTCTGTGAATCCAAGGGGTGTGTCACTAGGCTGAGGAAGACCCATGGAGATATTGTCCCAGCTTCTCCAGGCCCAATGAACTGGTCAGGTTCATTGTGGAATGGTTAGAAAAGCAGCGTGAAGCAGCATCCAAGAGAGCACCAGCAGCAGCAGCAACAAAGGTAAACATATTGGTGCACAAAAAAGGCAAGAGAAAGATTGTTGATAGCACAGAGGCAGAACAAAGCTGCAAGTTCAAAGTAGGCCCACTTGTGTAGAAATCAGTTTTGGCGATAGAGGCAAAGTGGCAACAGCACCATAGGAGGATGGTGCAAACACAAAGAGAAAAACAAAGGATGGAGAAAATAGTGAAGGATTTGCATGAGTTGAAGGAGTAACTTTGGAAGGAACAAGATTTACACAGATAGGAGAAGGAAGTGCAACAAGGATAGGTACAAAAGGGGGTGAAACATGTACAGACAGATGAAATTGTGCCCGTATAGGTAGTAGACTCATCCAAGCAGCTAGCACAAAGTAGACAGGGTGAGCAGTCGCAGGAGCAGGACTTCACTCAAGAGATTGAATGAGTACTTGAGCAAATGGATACAGAGATGGAGCAACCAGAGTTAGAGCAAGACATTGACCTCATGCCTTACCACCAAGAGGTCGACCCACAAGCTTCACTGGATCTTGAAGTAAAGCAAATCCCAAGCAACCAAGGAGACACTAAGATCCTTGGAGATAATCCGGAAGAAGAGATGCACAACATATCATTCGACGAGTCACAACATAGGGTTGTGTAATCACGCAGAGTGTCTACTCTAGATGACAACACATCTCCTACGCAGTTTGAGTAATGAGTGATCGTATCTGACGTGCGTAAACATCCAACAGTATTGGACGATGCTACCAAACCATATGCTGAAGCCACTAGCTCAATTGTTCGCTTATTGATAGCAGAGAACGAGCGAATAGTTAAGGAGTTAAAGATGACCAAGTAGGGAGGAGAACTTGTTACAACATCCGCCCAAGCAGAGTTGAAGAAGGCGATACTGGATGAAGTATCATCCCTTGAGACATTCATTCGAGTGTTGTATTCCAAGTTAGGTATTGTGCATAAGGAAGTTGTCCATCTCAATGGTTGGTAGCAGTGATGTGCTAGGAGAGCGTGTATCTTGTCAAACTTGCATGTTGTTGTCGATCACATGAAAACATGGACAATGAGATACAAGGGAGCCCCATTACACTTTCCCAAGATGATGAAGCCTACAGTGGTCGAGCTAAAGGCACGTATCCAGAGTTAGATCTGGAAATATGAAGAACTCTTGCAACTCATCACTAGTTTGCAAGCTTCCCATGCACGGGTATTCAGAGGCATGGACGTTGTTGTGTGTGCACATGCGATCCCATATATTGGGACACTCACCGAGGCAAATATAAAGTCACAAGTCTGACTAGAGCTTGACACGTACTTTGATGAGTTAATGCGCATAGCCACCAACGTAGACTTCGTGATTAGTGTAGACACCATGCATCAGTATGTCATTGGTCTGGCTGCACTCAAGACAATGATCCACATGTTATCAGATGAGTTGGACAGAGGAGCCAGAGTAGTGTACCCGGATGCAAAGAGGCAAGAGTTCGTTTCCAAAAATATGTCACCACAGAGTACACAGACACCATCGCGGACTACCAAGCTTGGCATCAGTTCGCTATTGTCAACCATCATGAGGATGTTGAAAAGCTAGTCTTCCCATAGTTGTCCGAGTCATAGTGGTGTTTTGCATGGCTTGTTCAAGTCTATTTTGTCTCACATGGGTACATGTGCAAATTGTATGTAACATCTTGTCAAGTGGAAGTTCAAGTGTCGATAGTTGAATCTAACAATCATAGAGTAGTTGAAGGGCCATGAGTGTAGATGAACAGTCACAAAGAGAAATGTTAAGGGTCACCCCGCCCTTTGCTATATATAGTACCTCATAACTCATTGTAGAGTCTTTTGGTCAACCAAGCTTCCTATAGGAGTATCTTAGAGAAAGCTTAGATAGTATTGTAATGAGCCTTGGCTTCTCCACTGTGCAGAGCTAGTACATCTCTTTTGAGGAGGAGGCGACAGTGACTGTAGCATTCCACTATCGGGACCAGTGGTCAATCATGGTTATATTGTATGATTGGAACTTTCACTTCTTAATTTAACAAAGCCAAGATGTTTCATGCATATGTTGTTATTGTATTTCATCTGTCTTGTTTACTCTAATGATATATGTATATGTTTACTAACGCATGTATGTATAGACTCTTTCTGTATATGTATGTATGGATCTTACTAAAATGTGGTATTGGTTTAACCATCACTTTGGATTGTTAGCTTACTTTCTTTCTAGTTTGTGATGCATCTTCACTCATGTGTTCCCTTCTTACCTGCGTGCTTTCACAAGTTTTTAAGGGGCGCACTCACCTCACTCTCCACGTGTTAGAACCGTTCATACACCTTCCTTGGCTTGCTGCGCATGTTACACCCTTGCTACCAACAAGGAAATATTACTTGTCTCTATGTGCAACCGTGCTCAAGGCAATATCATATGACCCACTGCTAGGACTCCTACACCAATCGGTCTGAGGTCTAGTTGGGACTTCTTATCGAGGAGATCCCCTGACATGTTTGCGGGTCCAACACCGTCAACAGATCATTATCTTACTTTCTTTCCAGTTTTTTATGCATCTTCACTCGTGTGTTCCCTTCTTAGCTGCGTTCTTTCATAGGTTTCCAAGGGGCACACTCACCTCACTCTTCGTTCGTTAGAACCGTTCACACACCTTCCTTGGCTTGTTGCACATGTCACACCCTTACAAACAACATGAACATCTTACTTCCCTCTGCATGCAACCACAGTCAAGGCGATACCATATGACCCATTGTTGGGACTCCTACACCAAACGGTATGAGGTCTAGTTGGAAATTCTTACCAGGGAGATCCCCTTACATGTTGGCAGGTCCAGCATCGTTAACACACTAATAGCATTACACCCTGTAAATTCAAAGGGTGCACCACAGTTTAGTGTGTGAATCTAATGCATCATTGTTTTCGTAGTATGTTTCGTAAATTACAATGCATTGGGAAAAGATATAAATTATACGTCAGTGCATACATTTTTAGGTTATTCTCAGTGTGTTTATATTTAACAAATGCACCACACACATCATGATAATAAAAAATATAGCTCAGTGTGTCTGATAACATGGACATTCCATATCGGTGCGAATATGTTATACATGCACACTGGTGCCAAGTTTGTCTAGATACACCACGCTGAAAATGTATGTATATGAACCAAAAGCGGTGCATCATACATATGTAGGGATTGTTTTTGGTGTTGTTGTCTTTGATAGCACACTAGAGTTGGTGCATTATGATTTTTTTGGCGCACTGGGGATTTTCTTTTCTTTTTAATTGAAATTTATGTTTCGATATTTATAAATACATTTTTCATTTAATAAAAAAATAAACGTTTTATGTATGAGGTTAATGTATTTTATATGTCATCATGTCGCAAAGACATCAACAAAGGGAGCAGCAGCAACAGCAAGAGAAAATGGTGGACCAATAAAATGAGTTCTGACTATGGGAGGCTCGAGAGAGGGAGAGGGATTTATACCCTTGCCCTATTAGCACAATGAACCGAACACCCATGAGGAATGTAGGCCTCCTTAAGTACTATAAGGAGGCTACATCCCTAAAGTCACACTTTATCTTGTTGGCACATCTAATCCACCAGTGAAGTGTCCAGGAGTAAGCTTTCCATGTCAATCTTGAGACATGGTATAGACCCTCTCAGGAGGACATATATTCTATCATTGGCCTATATAAGAGAGGGGAGGATTTTCCTGAGCTCCTTGATGTCCCCCATGGGGTTGTAGCAAAGAGTCAGCTTGCCTACTCCCAGAGATATGTTGGGGCTCATGTAGTCAATCCATTATATTTTCATGTGCATGGTGGATATCTATTAATTGCTTCTTTTGTTGTACAGGAGGTTAGGTGCCCCTCATTATTAGTGACAACCATTACACACTATACTAGTGATGGGTAGTGCATTAGTTGCCCTCTTTTGTATTATGTTGATTCTTTGATGCAAGTGCCACGATGTATCAGATGGTCTACCATTCAACTTTTTCTAATAATAAATATGAGTTATATAATACAAAAATCATACTATGTTTGATTTAGACTTTTGACAAATAATATATTTGATTATTTCTTAATGAACAACTCAAGAAATAGTTTTTCTCCACATACTTATCACAAGATAATCACTAAAATTCATGTTTTCACATCTCCCCTAGTTAATATTACATCACGTTCACAATGATAAGGACATGTCTACTTTAAATAATGTACTTATAAATACAGAAAAATAGATATTTATTTTACATAATCTAAATACGAAAGAAAAATGCATTGCCGAGTATATTAGAAAGCCAAATTAAATGCCTCTTAATCACCATCACATTATTTATCATTTAATTCTTAGCCATAAAATATTTATTAATTCAACTTTTATTTATAATTACCATTGAAAAGAAAGTCAAAACTGTTCCATTATCCATGAAGAAAAAATTAAAACCTCTCGTGCATCCATGTAAGCCCATTTGTTTCTCTTATGGTGCATAAAAAGAGGTAATCAACACTTTATACATGCATAAGAACACCTTTTAGTTTACATAATGTTGCAAGAAATGGAATTTAACTAGCAATTGCACCAGATGTTGCAATGGAAACACCGTAAGGCAATAGCATATAACATTAATTAATGTTTCTCTGACAATTTTTGAAAGGTAGAAAAATATCAAGAAAGGGCAAGGACCATGCTACAATGAAAACTTACATCTTTCTACCTTAGGGTAGGACCAAGCTCTAATCCTTGAACTCCATTGGAAAATTTCGGTGAGCACAGAGTTTCTCCCATGTCATTTTCATGGGGACTAATTTGTACAAATAAAGTCTTTGTGCATCCTCCTGAGTGAACATGCATCATATTGGTGTTAGATGTTGTGCAAAGACTCTGAGACAAGACAATATCATACCATCTCTATATGAGCTCATTCCTTCTGCCATCAGCTGCCAAAACATGGCTCCTCCACCTGCTCTTCCCATGCAAGCAGAAGCATATATACAGTGAAAACTTACATCTTGCTACCTCCGAGTAGGACCAAGCTCTAATCCTTGAACTCTATTGGAAAATATCAGTGAGCACAAAGTTTCTCCCATGTCATTTTCATGGGGACTAATTTGTACAAATAAAGTCTTTGTGCATCCTCCTGAGTGAACATGCATCATAGTGATGTTAGATGTTGTGGAAGGACTCTGACATAAGACAATATCATACCATCTATATGCATTCCTTCTACCATCAGCTGCCAAAACATGGCTCCTCCACCTGCTCTTCCCATGCTAGAAGAAGCATATATTTGTTTATAAACCATATCAAATAAATTGTCTCTCTAGTCGATGTTGAATCTTGGGTCTTTAGAAGATTTCCCAAAATCTACAAACAAAACTAGTTTCTTCAATATTCTGCTTCCATCTTCTAGATGGTTCTTTATCCAACCTAACCGAATAGGTAATAAATAAGGGAAAATTGCTCTTTATATTCAGACTGATGCCCTTCCAAACGAACTTGCTTTGTGTACAGACATATGCAGTGAATAATTAGGAATATGTTAATAAACCCCAATTATTCTCCAAAGCGATAAGAAAATAAGGGAAAACTCATTTCAGAAATTCTTAATGTTATCGTTCCATCTTCACTTAGATTGTGGTGGAAATAGGAAGCTTTCCCGAAGGGTTGCAGGAAGAAAATGAGACAACATTAAGAAATTCAGTTGAATTTGGAGGAGATGAATGTGATGGCAAGGCAAATCTGTTAAACTTAAATAATCAAATATGTTGAATAAATCTACCACCATTGGAAGAGGAACATTTAATCCCATGAAGCCACTGATGCGTTGGGCTGAAGGTCCCTCACCAATTTGAAGAATATACGATTCTCTAATGATATTTCTCAAAGGAAACCAAGAAAACAATGTTCTGACACCACAGGGCGTTTATTATTAGCTCCATATTTGCTAAAATTTGCATTTTATGTCTTACAAACGTTCTAAAGCTAAGTTGTCTTCTTGCATAGACGCAGACGAACAATTTGCAAATGATGAGGAGAATTAGGGATTTAAAAATATAAATTTGCATGTCTGCTAGTTCCTAAAGAATATCCCAATAACTCTAGCACATATAAAGAGAAAATTCTTTCTAGGAAAAGAAAAGGCAAATTTGTTAAACTTAAACGATCAAATATGTTGCATAAATCTGCCACCAACGACATTGAAACAGTACATTTACATTAGTCTCACGAAGAAGGATGAACCTGCCAAGTTCCAACACTAAAATATTTTTTAAAACATATATATGGAAAAGTGTTCATCTCTTTATGGATGCATTGTGCATTTGATATTCATAAGTTCTCTTCCTGGGTGCACTTACTCTTTCTTGGCACGCACTTGTGTTTGATTCTTGGTGACATGCTTGGTTTTTTCAACACATGGATATTTGCTTGCTGGCACTCTCAGTCTGCTGCTGAGATTTGAAAAGTGGAATGAAAAAAACCAAAAGTGGAATTGCGTGGGGGTGGTTCCCTAGTGGTGAGCTTCACCAATTCACAATATACACCTAGTTGACTTAAAACCCAAATAAACCATATGCCAAATTGACTTGAACAAAATTTCATATTTCTGGCACATTTATGATCCTCTTAGGTTAGCCATTTTCTTGGCTATTTTCGAACTTAGTTTTTACTTGTCTCTTCCAGTTTTCTCTACAAACCATTGCACAAACCAGTACCATTTAATGGCCCCTCAAACAGCAGATTCGATGAACTTTTTACGAAGCGAAATCATACCAATTTCCAAGGCTAATTTGTGCTAAAATTTATTGCGTTTTGGTTGCTTCTTCCCCAGCAAAATTGTGCCTCTATCAATGGCATTTCGTGGCCCTTGAATACAGCGATTTGATGGGTGCCTTGCCAACTAAAAATGTGCTCCCTTTTTTCGCGACTTGGCTGGTAAATTCTCAGCAAAATCATGGATCTAATCCTAGTGAATTCGTCCTCTTTCTATACTGCATTTTGGTCACCAAAACACCCAGCAAAAACGAACCTCTTGGCTCTGTCAACTGTGTCTGCAATTGTAAACTTGTGATATCACCTCTCTGACTTTGCATATTACATTTTTTTCAACCTTCACTAATTTCATCTTACTGGGCCCGGGTTGTCCACACATCTGCCTCTGCCCACAGCTTAGAAATATTTTCATTATTGGTTTGATCAAATATCACTGATGATATGTTTCTCCCACTGTCATTGTTCATTGTAAGTAGATTTATTGCATCTGCATTCAAATATTTCAAGGTAATGTCCTAGTTTATTGTAGAATCCGTTGTCAGAAAAGAGACACTTGCGGTCACTATAGGAAAAGCGTATCATCATTTGATATATTGATTGATCTAGATTCTATAGGAAGGGGAAGCTGGGTAGAATGTACCATATACGTGAGCTCTAGCTTGAATTTCACATCCCCAATATCTCAATGCAACGTTAACATATATACAATTAATAAGGTCCATGGGTCTACAAATGCTCTTGATCCTTTCTATAACATGTTGTCAAGCTTCTCAAAATTAAGCAAGTTGAGAGAAACATATAACAAATGTGTCATCCTTTGAACCTTGCAATGTAACTAAGTTTGTAGTCAGAATCATGATTGGCCTCTCGAAAATGTCCTTTTGACCAGTGAATTCAATACCAAAACTAAGGATTGTAAGAAGATACATCCTTGAGTTCTCTCCACTGGTGAATGACTAATTAATTAAAAGTATAGAATATCTACTTCTATTTGGCAATAAAACATATTCCTAAGGGATCTTTGATATGACCAATGAGAAAGTTTAATCTAGTTGCCACCGACAATATCATAATCATAAAACGAAGTCCAAATAGAACATTGCTTGCCCATCCATTCACTATTCCATCTCATTGCTATGAACATATATGCCTCACATTCATTACAGAGCCATAAATTAAATTGTTTAATTTGTAGGGATTCAAGACTAATTTCCAATTAGCATGAGGCCTTATTATGAATGTAAGATTAGTATTTTTCAAGTATAAATTTCTATGATAAAATAGTGACTGAAATTTAGGGTACAAATAGATCTGTTGGGAAACTTGACCAGAAATCACTATTAGAAAATTTCACACGAGTGTTGTCCATAAGAAAATTATCAAGTATCTTAACAACACGATTACAAATAGCACAGGAAGGTAAGGAATACATCAGTTGAATAAGATATTTCCCTTGATATCATGCAAACAACATATCCATACTCTGCCATTGCAGAAAAAAGTGTTCAATTTTTCTTTCTTCTCTAAAAATGCAAAGAATGTTACCTCATTTTTAAGAGTTGAGTCACATTTTGTAAATGCCAGACCTGGGATCGATAACACTTTAGAGAGCTTTGTTGAAAGCAATAATCACAAATGTATCAATGACATTCTTTTCTTCTGCCTACAAATATGAGCACCCCCAATCACACCTGTATGAAGCCACTGATGCGTTGGGTTAAAGGTCCCTCACCAATATATGGCTCTCTAATGCTATTGCTCAAAATAAACCGAAGAAAACATTGTTCTGACACCACGGGGCATTTATTATTACCTCCATATTTACTAAAATTTGCATTTTCTGTTTTACAAACGTTCTAAAGCTAAGTTGTCTTCTCTGAGAATAGATGCAAACGAACAATTTGCAAATGATGAGGAGAATTAGGGATTTAAAAATATAAATTTGCATGCCTGCTAGTTCCTAAATAATATCCCAATAACTCCAACACATATAAAGAGCAAATTCTTTGTAGGAAAAGAAAAGGCAAATCTGTTAAACTTAAATGATCAAATATGTTGCATAAATCTGCCACCAATGACATTGAAACAATACATTTATATTGGTCTCACGAAGAGGCATGAACCTGCCAAGTTCCAACACTAAAATATTTCTTAAAACGTATATATCAAAATGTGTTCATCTCTTTATTGGATGTGTTGTGCATTTGATATTCACGAGTTCTCTTCATGGGCGCACTTCTTCTTTCTTGGCACACACTTAATGTTTGATTCTTGGTGACATGCTTGGATTTTTCAACACCTGGATATTTGCTTGTTGGCTCTCTCGGTGTGCTGATTGAGATTTGGAAAGTGGAATGAAAAAAACCAAAAGTAGAATTGCGTGGAGGTGGTTCCCTGGTGGTGAGCTTCACCAATGCACAATATACACCTAGTAGACTTGAAACCCAAATAAACCATACGCCAAATTGACTTGAACAAAATTTCATATTTCTGGCACATTTATGATCTTCTTAGATTAGCCATTTTCTTGGCTATTTTCAAACTTAGTTTTCACTTGTGTCTCTTCCAATTTTCTCTACAAATCATTACAGAAACGATTGCCATTTAATGGCCCCTTAAACACGGCTAATTCGTGCTAAAATTTACTGTGTTTTGGTTGCTGCTTCCCCAGTGAAATCGTGCCTCTGTCAATGGCATTTCGTGGCCCTTCAATACAACGATTTTATGGGTTCCTTACCACCTAAAAATGTGTTCCCTTTTGTTGCGACTTGGTTGGTAAATTCTCAGCAAAATCATGGATCCAATCCTCGTGAATTTGTCCTCTTTTTACATTGCATTTTGGTGACCAAAACACCCAGCAAAAATGACCCCCTTGGCTTTGTCAACCATGTCTGCAATTATAAATTTGTGATATTACCTCTCTGACTTTGCATATTACACTTTTTTTCAGCCTTCACTAATTTCATCTTACTAGACCCTGGTTGTCCACACATTTGCCTGCGCTCACAACTTAGCCATATTTTCATTCTTGGTTTGAAAAAATATCACTGGCGATATGTTTCTCCCACTGTCAATGTTCATCGTACGCTGCTTTTTTGCATCTGCATTAAAATCTTTCAAGGCAATGTCCCAGTTTATTGTAGAATCCATTGACAGAAAAGAGACACTTACAGTCACTATAGGAAAAATGTATCATCATTTGATATATTGATTGATCTAGATTCTATGGGAAGGGGAAGCTGGGTAGAATGTACCAATTTGGCCTACAGACAGGCAAATCAAGAAAATGTTATATGATCTCTGCTAGAGCTTCTGAAAAATGTAACAGAAATCCACACTCCCAACGATGAAGATAAGATTTGCCAGTGGTGGTGTATCCATCGTCCAAAAAAGAATATCACCGATCATCATTTTCTCCATTTCATATCTTTGGCTTGTGATTCATGTGTAGGCAGACCAAGAAAATGTTATACGATCTCTGCCGGGGCTTTTGAAAAATGTAACAGAAATCCACACTCCCAACGATGAAGATAAGATTTGCCGGTGGTGGTGTATCCATCGCTCAAAAAAGAATATCAACGATCATCATTTTCTCCATTTCATACCTCTAGCGTGTGATTCATGTTACACATAATTATTCGTGAGTTAAAATTTAGGAACCATTAGTCATACTTAAACCATTATTCATACTTGCAGCTAATTTACCATTATTTATAGTTCAGCTAATTTAGCAGAGTTATAATCAGTGAAGTGAAATTAAATGGTTGACAAATGTTTACGGCCATAAAAATAAGTACATGTTATTTATAATTCAGAGTATTTGTAAATCCAAGACAAAAGTGGAGGTTTGCAATGCAGATAATTTGTAAAGCCACTACCAAAGTGAAGGTTTGTAATCCAGATAATTTGTAATTTGTAATCCAGAAATTTGTAATTCAGAGTATTTGTAAAGCCAAGACAAAAATGGAGGTTTGTAATCCAGATAATTTGTAATTTGTAACGGAGATAATTTGTAAAGCAGGTTTGTAATCCAGATAATTTGTAAACCCAGCACAAAATAGGAGGTAGGAAATTGAAAAACAGTTTGGAAACTCTCGATTTTATGGGTTGTATCATATATTCCATGAAAAATATTCACATTCTATCAATAATTTTTATTTTTTAAATAATGGAAATTTTAAAATTTACATTTAGAAATAGACCATTAGTTATACTTAAACCATTATTCATACTTGGAGCTAATTTACCATTATTCATAGTTCAGCTAATTTAGCAGAGTTATAATAAGTGAAGTGAAATTAAATGGTTGATAAATGTTTACGGCCATAAAAATAAGTATATGTTATTTGTAATTCAGAGTATTTGTAAATCCAAGACAAAAGTGGAGGTTTGTAATCCAGATAATTTGTAAAGCCACGACCAAAGTGGAGGTTTGTAATCCAGATAATTTGTACTTTGTAATCCAGAAATTTGTAATTCAGAGTATTTGTAAAGCCAAGACAAAAGTGGAGGTTTGTAATCCAGATAATTTGTAATCTAGAAATTTGTAATTCAGAGTATTTGTAAAGCCAAGACAAAAGTGGAGGTTTGTAATCTAGATAATTTGTAATTTGTAACGCAGATAATTTGTAAAGCCAAAAGTGGAGGTTTGTAATCCAGATAATTTGTAATTTGTAACCCAGGTAATTTGTAAAGCCAGGACAAAATAGGAGGTAGGAAATTGAAAAACAGCGTGGAAACTCTTGATTTTATGGGTTGTATCATATATTCCATGAAAAATATTCACATTCTATCAATAGTTTTTTATTTTTTAAATAATGGAAATTTTAAAATTTACATTTAGAAATAGACCATATCTATCCACATAATTAGTATTTCTAGAAAATTCTCCATCATCTTTATAAAAAAAATTACAGTAGTTTTTTTATCAAATTCTCCATGATCTTTATAGAGAATTTTCCAGTAGAATTTTGATAATCTTGTATTCTCCAGATATTTAATAAATTAGAATTACAGAGCCCCAACTCTATTATTTGTTACTGTGTGATGATATTGTGAATATTTATTATGTGTTACTGTCCAAAAATATTTAACTACTGTGGAAGTCTGGTAACTTCTTTTGCCCTTCAATTCCTAACATAAAGGCAATCTCAAGACGAATACCACTATGAAATATTTTAAGAAAAAGTTCAATGGACACCCAAAGAAATACTACGAAAGTGAGGGGATACAGGATCTAATTCAAGCGAGACGAATGACATTTGTTGAACAACTACTTGCAACTGAAAAGATAGGCAAAGGGGCATCTGAAGGTTGTTCTTTCCCTCAAGCATTGGATGGATTGAATTCAAAGATAGGCAAAGGGGCATCTGGAGGTTTGTAATCCAGATAATTTGTAATTTGTAATCCAGAAATTTGTGATTCAGAGTATTTGTAAAGCCAAGACAAAAGTGGAGGTTTGTAATCCAGATAATTTTTAATTTGTAACAGAGATAATTTGTAAAGCAGGTTTGTAATCCAGATAATTTGTAAACCCAGGAAAAAATAGGAGGTAGGAAATTGAAAAACAGATTGGAAACTCTCGATTTTATGGGTTGCATCATATATTCCATGAAAAATATTCACATTCTATCAATAATTTTTATTTTTTAAATAATGGAAATTTTAAAATTTACATTTAGAAATAGACCATTAGTTATACTTAAACCATTATTCATACTTGGAGCTAATTTACCATTATTCATAGTTCAGCTAATTTAGTAGAGTTATAATCAGTGAAGTGAAATTAATGGTTGATAAATGTTTACGGCCATAAAAATAAGTATATGTTATTTGTAATTCAGAGTATTTGTAAATCCAAGACAAAAGTGGAGGTTTGTAATCCAGATAATTTGTAAAGCCACGACCAAAGTGGAGGTTTGTAATCCAGATAATTTGTAATTTGTAATCCAGAAATTTGTAATTCAGAGTAATTGAAGGCAGCAAAAGTCATCAGCAGATTCACATTTGCCTCGCTTGGATCGTCTGTGTCGCCAATGCATTTGTGCGTGAAT
>APFE030643792.1:3285-28873 GCA_000404065.3 Pinus taeda
TTGTACCCCTTATTAATATTGTTGTGCCCCTATTATCCCCATATTGTTATTATTGTGCCCCATAGAATCCCTCTATTGTTATTTTTGTGGCTTTATATTATTATTGCTAGGTCAGCTGGGTTATATTGTGACTCCTTAGACTCCTATATATAGAAAGGAGGTTTTGTCATTTTTATCATCCAAGAATTGTTCATTTATGTAATGTAAAGGAGGTTGCCCCCTTGAAGAGGCTGAATTTTAAGGCGTTGATCTATCTTTTATATCTTCTTCTTGAGATGGTTTCATAACAGGTTCGTGCACTTAGCTGCGGACTCTACTATGCCTCTGCGCACTCAGTTGTAAAGCCTCTTCCTACTACTACAACCCAATACACTTAGACTCCTACTCTAAGGTTGAACCAATTGTATTATTTTCTCTTCTTCCTTCGCTATCTTTACAACTTCAAGCCTCGCTCTATTTATACGATCCCATTGTCCGCGAGCCATGGGTAGGCCGACATGACTTTACATTACATTACATTACTTTAGGTTGGATAGCCCTATGACTTAACCTATACTTCGTGCTTCACGCCTGTAAATCGCAGAGTCTTACAAAACCTTTGACTAAAACTTAGGCTTTGGGCCCCAAAACATGCTGTGAGGGGATTCCATGCCCAACAAATACTTTCAGAGAGATAAGAGAACTAAGAGTAGAAAGAAAGAATGCAAGCAAATGAAGGAAACGAAAGGATAAGAAAAGAAAGGTACTAGCAAGGAAAAGTTGGATCAAGCAGCTTCAACAAGAAAACTTGTAGGTAACAGGTTGCATGTGTGATTTCCTAGTTGGTTTGAGAATTCATGTACTTCACTTACTGTTAAGGGCATGGGTTTTTCTAGGTGTGACAATGGTTTTAACCTTGCCTTTCCATTTCTGGATAGTCATGGTATGATGGGGTTCCTTATTTGGTTATCTTCGGAGTGCTAAATGGTTTTGGAACCGGGTGAGGTGTTCTTAGGAAAATTCCTAAGGGCCTAGTAATCCCTTGACCAATTTTGGTAGGATTAGAGTAATGTCGAAGGGTGGAGACAGAAAAATTCCTCAAGGTATTGGTGAAGAAATTCTAAGGCATCCAAACTTATTTTTTTCCTATGATCCCTTGATGATTTTGGAAAACTTGTTGTAAACCTGAGGGTGGAGGTGATTTAATCTTCGGAAATCCCTAGTATTTTATGTTCTTATTTTGGGCCTAGTGATCCCTTGACCAATATTGGTGGGATAGCGGTAAATCCTGAGGGTGGAGGTGGTTTAATCTTCATGAAGCCCTATTTGTTTTGTCTTGATCACCACATTCACGCTTGGAATATGGAACGGGGGTGATTAGAAGAAAGAAGCACTTGGTTTTGAACCAATTAATTGTTCCTAAAAAGGTCAAATCAAATACAATACATTAATTCATCAACCCAAGGCTTCATTTTTCTATTTCAAGGTTATCAACACAGTTTATGCAGATAAATGATGGTATGACTAGCTATTTCTATCCTACTGAAAACAAAATTTGTAATATTATATAAATCAACTCAAAATGTAGTAATACGAGGATCTACTTTTAATCATTCAAATATTTAACTTTTAATTTCTTCTAAGGAAACAACAAAAGAGGATCTACTAGATACCAAGTTGTTTCTTAAGGAATAAGAACTACATAATAGAAAAGTAATACGACATAATCATATTAATAAAATAAACTAAGTAAATGTAATAGAAACCTGTGATCATCTAGAGAAGTGGAAAGGAGGAACACTACTCTCAACAAATCAACTAAAACAGATCTATTCTATAATGATTTCAACAAACTTGATCCAAACATAGCATTAGATTTAATGAACAAGCAATGAGAAACGAAGAGAAATTATGTGAATAGGAACAACTGAAACAATAGAATAAAACACCAATTTCATGATACAAAAGAATACAATGTTGGTTCCAAGATCGGGCCCAAATCCAGAATCAAACAACCTTAAAAGAGAATCAGAACAACATGTTAACTTCAAGAAATAAGTGTTTCCATTCAATTACGGAAAACCAATTACAGTCAATATCTTTGCAGGTCTGAGTTTATGTCAAAAAAATATTACAACTTGAACAACCAACCCCTTTCGAGGTGTAATGTGAGTTATTACATCGATAATATAAGGGAAAAAATCTATTTCTAGTAACAAGTGATCCTGAGAATCTAAATATTCTGAGGATGCCTATTAAATCCACAAAGATCTTCAATACATCCGGATGATTAGGTCAGGAGCTTGCCTTCAACTAATTTACTACAAACAGATTATAAGATCCTGATGCTACCCGATCTCTTATGTCCATTCTAGGAAGCAACATCAAAAGCCAATGCATCAATAGGTTTCTGCCCAGAATAAGAATCCATGTGTAAGTAAATAGAACTTTATCAGTCAAATCCATTCTTAAAAAAATAAAACAATAAGTGCATACAAAACACTATTAAAACCCATACTACATAAGTTATCATGATCTATTTCCAAGAAAGAATTATAAAATAGTATGAAAACTAAGAAGTAAGGCAACGAATTTGTGACAATTACGAGGCCTACCATCTCCCCCCAACTAACCTTTTTGCATGACCTCATGCAAACAAATTATTAACATGTAAGACAATCAAGTTGGTAATTCATAAGCTTCCTCTCCTCTATGCTTGAATCCATTTCTACTTTAGAGATCTTCAAAAGCCACATACTTACCTTCTTATGATAAATCATTAACAAATTTATAAAAAGATTGAGGGCACTATATCATCGGGAGCCTATACCTGCATCTTATCTAGTTGCTACCTCTTCCCAATACCATTTGAACATAATCCTCTATTCTGGTCATGACATTCTGAAAATTGCGATATCCAAAGGGTTCTCTATTTTTTACTTCAACAGGTGATGCCGCCATCTTTCTTAGCTCCATGGAGAGCTTCATCCTTGATGTCTTCCAAATATTCCATCCTTGAATGCAAGACATCATAATGAGTATGTGAAAGTGAAAAAGTAACATCATGTTTCCCTATAAAGATACCATGATGAATATGTGTACGAAAGGCGTTCCTAGGCTCCCATCTGACCCAAAGGTCAAGGCCATGTTCTCTCCTCAAGAATGTATAAGATTTAGCCCATTTCACTTAGTGTCTGGCAAATGATATGAAGGCCTGAAATTGGATGCCTCCAATAAATGGAACATGATTTTCTTCCACATGTTCTTCTAAAAAGAAATTATGCATATACAACTAACACAGAGGATACTTTGTATACCCATCCTATTTTTTGGAAAGTAGAAATGAAATCCAACACATTTTTAAACTCATATGTTTTTCCAAATTGTACGACTTTGATTTTGAGCAAAAAATATTGTTCAAGAAAATATAAAACATAATTCAAAGTTGGGGACTTGCATGCCAAGGCATCTGAATAAATTGAGAAAATTTCCTTTGTTTTCTTCGCAAATTTCTGAAGGCGGTCCCTTAAACTCTATACATCCTTCTCAGATGCTCTTGTTTGTGCATAGGTCTCATATTTTTTTGTTTTTAGTGCTTTAAATCGTTGGAGCAACTCCTGATGTTCCCTCCAAGGCACCACCTCTCCTTGATATCTTTCTATGGTCTCCTGTTGTTTCTCCATAGCTTTGTGCAGGATCCTGATTGATGCTTCTATAATCAAGGGAGTGTACGGAGGCACATCCTTCTTCTGTACCCCTCTTTCATTAAAAGTAAATGGTCGATCAGTCTGAATTCTTGTTTCAACAAGGAAAGGAGGAGTTTCCAACATCTATTCCTCAGGGTCAGTTTGGGTTCCTGTTTCGATAGAAGGAAGAACAATTTTTGTCTAAGGAATGGCTTCATTAAAGATAGATACAAAATTAGTATGGACTTCCATTTCCTAAGTTTCCTTTTTTCTTTTAGGCATTTTCAAATAATCTCTATGCAACTTCTTTTGGTCATGTAACCAATTTTTAAACTGTCGCACCATTCTTTGCAATCTCTTATTTTCTTTCTTCAATTGATAAATTTCCTTCTTAAATTTCTCTTTTCCTTTATTTCTCCTAACTCTAGTACCTATGGGCATCTGACCGAAAGTGCTAACCAAGGCTGCTGGAGGGGGAACAACAACTACTATTCTGTCGTCTTCGACAATAGTTTACTGAGTGGGTTTATCTATCGGTAATTTGTCAACTTTTCTTGTCGTCCTATCAGTCCTAGACTTTAGGGAATCTACATTAGGAGAATCAATTTGAGGTTTGATCAAAAAGTCAATGCCATCATCTCATTCTTTATCAATCAAATTTTTGAAGGACTATGGATCTACTCCCTTCGAAGAGGGAGGCTCTAGTATAGTAGCAATAAAGTCTCCAGAACATTCTTGAGAAGGAGAAACTTCATGATCATTATCTGATTCCAAGATAACAGTATCTAAAGAATTAACATGAGAGGTTGCAATAGGTGAATTTGGTGAAGCTTCCTGGTCAAGAGGATTTTCAGAATTAACTATGAGTTCTTCTATTGAAGTAGTCATGCCTTCTCCAAAATCCACAATATCCAAGAAAATCTATAGTCCTTCTAATGCTTGGGCTACTTTTGTTTCCTGCTCCATTTGTTCTGAAGTTGATTCATTTTGGGCTGATTTTTCTTCTAGTAACTACTCAAGGGGGTTCAAATAACTTTGTCATTTCTTCACAATTCTAGCTAACCTCATCCTCTTTTATGGTAACAAAGCTAAAATTTATGCCATTCTCTTTTCTGCTTTGCTGAATTTTTAAGGTTTTGCAGTTTGTACCATTCCTCGTGAGATATTTTTTGTCACGAGAGTTTCATTCAAATTTTCCTCATTATATTTCTCTGGCTATTCATCACTACCTGAAACATTTCCATATGTTCTAACGACTGTCTTATTTTCCAGGGGTAAGAAACCCTTCCCAAGTCTGTTGAACTTGGCTAAGACTTCTTATGATTAACAACTTGATAAGTCCATGGTGACTTACGACCGAAGCTTGATCTTTGGATCTCCTTAATCTAGTATTAGTCTCATGCAATACTAAATTGAGAAAGTATGGGAGGTGTAGGGTAACCTTTTGCCTTAGGGATGCCATGTGTTTGAGATGAAACCCTCTTACCATGTTGTATATCCCATCATAGGTGATGTATCACTGGACAATCCCTGCTACTTCCCTTCATGGCTGAAGTAATAAATTAGGGTTATACCCCTTCCCTTTTCTGATCAATTCTTCCCCAGTATTCAGAAACAAAAGGGATGCATTCTAAAGAGAGGTGTGTATCTCGTAACACTTTTATCCTTATGTCGTGAGCCATGTTACTTCCACTAATTTAATTTCACTTACCTGTATTTGTATATTTCTCACCACTGTTGTGCTATTGCCGAAACTCTTTGTAAATTCAAATGCCACCTCATTGTCGAACCCCTGTAATCACTCAAAATACTCCATCCATTCACCTTGAATTAAGATGTGGCATACCTGTTCTGAAACCTGTAATTGTGTGGGTTCGTATCAGACTGAATGCCCACCCATTGTTAATTGTTCAACAAGATGCAATCTTGCAACTAAAAACAATATAATTCACAATGTATGATAATAATAATATTGTACAGAGTATAAAGCTTCAATGCCATGCAATGGTATTCAAAAATGCGAATAACAGCCATTTGTCAGTGTCAACCCACCTCCCCTAATGAGAATAAAGGCCTTACGTGGTTGTAAATCAAATTTTGATAGGATGGTAAGTTTGGCACGTTTGAAGGATAATGGTGAATTAATGAAATTCAATAAAGGTAACCGTCAAAACAAAAAATAGGAAGCAGCGTATATCTGTGACATATGAGGAAATCATTAATATTTTATGACTCGTGTTGTAATGATAACTCAAATCATCATAACCCACACAAGATGCAAACAGAATGAGGGATGCAGATATTTATACAAGGAATTTGATGAATGGAAACAAAAATTGCATTAAGTGCATCTTTAGAGAAACTAAAAGAGATTAATTAAGAATGGTAAAATTCTAAAAAAATATCCCTAGCATGTAGAATTAGAATGAAATACACATTAATAAACTAGTCATCATTGTTTTCCAAGAGGATTTTATAAATATCCATAATAAATATAATAGTCTTAAATTTTTGAAGGAACTATGTAGCTAAGCTATATTGTAATTTGTAATTTTACTTCAATACCACAAGCATGGCCCCTGCTGCCAGTAGGCATCTATATCCACGATAGGGTTACCTTTTTAACCCTTTGAGATGCCATTGTCCCATTTACTAGGGAAATTTCAAATTTTGTTTTTGTATATATATATATATATATATTTGAAGCATTTACAGGAGGTCATTGTTCTAGCATGGTAACCAAGTAATAATAATGCATTCACTAGAGCTAATGAGGTGAAAAAGATGACTCGTGATGAGACCCATTGTCCTTTGACCCGAAGGCCAAAGGCCATTACCCTGCCTTGGTGATGGGAAGTGGTAATGTCACTCCACTAGATCCTAAGATCATGGTCGGTCGGCTCGTGATGTGACCTCCTATCCTTTATCATTTTTACTAATCTTAAAAAATGGGGTAGCATGTCAACTCCTTACGAGCTAGGGATGGTATAAAAAGTATGATAATAATTACTTTTGAGCTTGCTAACTTTGTCCTAAAAACTTATGATCATGTAATACTTGAAGAGAGAAGTGAAAATATGCTCCTTTGAAGTGGTGATGAGAGGAATGCATTATAAGCATTTTTGTAATTTTTCTACAATACTAAAACGGATTAAAAATCATGGAAAATCCAAAATTCTGATAATAATTTCTCCTAAAATATTCTCCAATGATAACCATTAAGAAATTTAGTTTCCACCATCATGTGGAAGAAAGGTTAAAAAGAAATGTTCCTTTCCCTAAAAGGAAAAAAACATTAATAAGCTAATGGAAATAATAATCACAAATGATGAAATAATGATTGTGGTTAAAGAAACAATGTTGTGACTGAGGAAACAATGGTTGTGACTAAAGGAACAACAATTGTGACTAAGGAAATAACAACCATGACTAAGTAAAAAACCGTTGTGACTAAGGAAATAATTGTTGTGACTAAGGAAACGACGACTGTGTCTGAGGAAAGAACAATTGTATCTGAGGAAACAAATATCGTGACTAAGGAAACAAATATTGTAACTAAGAAAACAACAGATGATATTGAGATACAACAACTGTGATGGAAATATCAATGATTTTTCCACATCTATAATAAAAACAAAATAAAATGATTTACATTATGTACAATATAAAACAAAGATCTCGAAGAAAAAATTACCTAGTTGTGACCATGGGGAAATTTCCCCAGTCAACTATAACCTACAAATTGGCGTCATTATCAATTTTGTGAAGGAAATATTCTCAAGTGAGTGGATGATGGTATAGATGAAGTCGATGCTCATTGCCAAGGAAGGAAATACCAAAATTATCAATTGTGGTAAGGTGTACCATTCTATTTTCATAAACCTTGGTAATTTCGTAAGGACCAAGCCACCTTCTTTGAAGTTTACGTGGAAAGTCTTGGAATCTTGAGTCATATAGCAACGCCCAATCTCCTCTTTTTAAGTTTTTATTTTTGATCAACCTATCATGCCATTTAGCTCTCTATTGATAGATTATGGCAGTGCATTGTAAAGCAAGAAGACGTGTTTCATCTAATTCATTGAGTTGTTGTAAGCGTTGTTTATGTGCTTCTGCAAGATCCAATCCTACTTCTTTGGCATTTTTGAGAGTCTTTACCTCAAACTCAATCAGAAAAAAGGGTTCCTTACCGAAAATGAGTTGATAAGGTGAATAACCAATGGTATTTCACCAGGTTGTCCGATAAGGCTTCCAGAAGCTTGGAAGCCCAATCTCGATGATTTGTAGATATTGTTTTGGTGAAAATCACCTCTAACACTTTATTCATGTTTTACCACCTAACCATTTGCTTGAGGGTGGTAAGGAGAAGTGAGTCTATGTTTAATATGATAATTTTGCAGTGTAGCTGAAATTTTATGAGCAATGAAATGTGATCCCCCATCTGTTAAAAGCTCCCAAGGAAGCCCATATCGAAAAAATAGTTCAAACATAAAATTGACGACTACTTCTTATGTGGCCCTTGGGAGTGCTACTGCTTCCACCCATTTAGTCACATAATATGTACAAACTAGAATATATGTTTTCTGATTTGAAGGAGGATTAAAGGGGCTTACAAAATCCATTTCCCATATTTCAAACAATTCCAATACAATTTGTGGTTGAAGGGTCATTTCGCCTGACTAAATGGGATGACCCCTCCTTTGGCAACTGTCACAAATATTGACATATTTCTTTGCATATTTAAATATTGTGGACCAAAAATAGCCCATCTGTAGTACCTTCTGTTCAGTTATTCAATAAGAAAAATGACCTCCACATGGCTCATCGTGAAAGGCCCTAAGGATATCATAAATTTTATCTTCTCTAACACATCTTGGACTTTGAATATTGACCCCTTTATGGAAAAGGTAACCGTCCATCCATGAAAAGTGTGCGCTACACTAAATTATAAGCTTCTTTTCTTGGGATGACAATTGTGATGGTAATTTTTTGACTGCCAGATAATTCGCAACATCAGCGTACCACAGTGTCCTAATTTTTATGAAAAATAAATGTTCGTCCATGAATTGGTCCTCAACTGGGGCAGAATACTACAACTAGAACTTTTGATAAGAAATCTGCAACAAGGTTCTCCTTTCCTAGGCGATCCTCTATGATAATGTCAAACTCCTGCAACAACAATAGCCAATGAGTTATTCTACCATTGGTAACAAGTTTGTTATCTAAATAATGAATGGCAGAATTATCAGTGTACAGAAAAACTGGGTATCCCATTACATAATGGCGGAATTTATTTATTGCATAAACAACAACTAAAATTATTTTTCTGTCGCATTGTAATTCAGCTCAACCGGCACAAGGTTTTCGTTGGTGTAATAAATCGCATAATTCTTTTTATCCTCTTCTTGTCCAAGGACTGCTCCTATTGACATATTTGATGCATCTGAGGAAATATGGAATGGTATATTCTAGTTTGGTCCTCGCAACACGAGAGTTGTTGAAACCAACATTTTCATATCTGAAAAAGTAATGTCACATTTATCATTCCACTCGAAATCCACATGTTCAGTTAGTACATACATAAGTGTTACTATTTTTGAATTAATTTCTATAAAACAATGATAATAACCAGCATAATCGAGGAAACTAAGTACCTTTGTATGTGTTCAAGGAGTAGGAAGTTTAAGAGTTACCTTGATCTTAGCTAGGTCTACCTGAATGCCTGTAGAAAAAATAAAATGTCCCAAAACCATGCCCTTTGTCATCATCATATGACATTTTCATGACTAAGGCATAGATTGGTGGTTATATGTCGTGCAAGAACCTTTTCAAGATTGTGAATATCTTGATCAAAAACATTACCATAGGGGGTAAAATATTCCATATATAGTTCAAGTCCCTCATTAATAAAATTAGAAAAAATGCTGAGAATTTCCCTTTGAAAAGTGCTTGGTGCATTACACATACCATGGTAAGATCCTATATGAAAATTTCCCCACGGGCAAGTGAACATGGTTTTATCTTGGTCTTCTAGGGAAATTTTTATTTTATTTCTGTTGAACCCATCCAAGAAAGAAAAATATTTGTTTCCAACAAGAGTTTCAAGGATTTGGTCCACAAAAGGAAGAGGAAAATGATCCTCTTGTGTAGCTTTATTCATCTATCTATAGTCAACACAAGTTCTCCATTTTCCATTCATTTTAGGGACTACTACGGGTGGTGAAACCCACTAGCTATAAAAAAATGGATATATGAAATTAACATCAAGAAGTTTTTGAAGTTCTTATTTTACTATGTCCCTTAGGTGTGGATTTAGTCTTCTATGAGGCTGGTAAATGGCTTGGGAATATTTCTCAATATAAATATGATGTGTACAGAGTTGTGGATTGATACATTTCATATTAGAATATTCCCAAGAAAAATCATGTTTATGTTTTTGAAGAATTTGTATTATCCTTTCACGCTAAACGTTATTACGATTAGTGTTAATATTCAAGATCTTGTCAGGCTCAATTTCGATGGGAATACTGGTGAGCACCAATATTGCAGCAATAATTTTGCAACTCCTAGGATGCCTACTTTATCTTATCAACCAGGTAGTTCATAACAAACTTGGAAGAAACAGTGTTGTATGCACAATTACTAGTTCTTACTACAGGTTGTCACTTGGTTAGCCGGCACAAAATCACTAGGAGCTCAAGCCAACTTCTGTGGATTCCAGAAGAAGCTCTATATGTGATGAGAGGGAAAGACTATTCTACAGATACTACTCTAACTGTAGAAAGGAGAAAGATTGAAATGTAAAGCAAACTAGTGAACCCTAATTAACCAACTAATTCTACTTTTGCAGAAAGCGCTATGAAAACCATGAAAAGAATGCCTTTACCTACTCAAGGAAGTAAACAACATCTAATAAATCTATTTCTGGAAGTAAATGAGCAAAAAGCATCTTTTCGGATTTTTATGTATTGTTATGTGAATTTGTCATGCATGTAATTTATTTGTTTGTGAATGTGGCAACGAATAGGTGGCGTTAAAGGGCAGTTTGGGGACTTGCGAGGATGTAAGATGGTTTGGATGGGTCCTAGGTGGTCTCAGATGGCCTTCTGGAGGCTTTTCCCATACTCGGCCTTCAAAAGAAAGCCTACAGGAAAATCTACAGGAGGACACAGGAAATCTACATGAGGAAAAACAACATTCTACAAGAGGCCTACAGGAGGAGGCCGAGAGCAGTTTTGGTTGTTTTGAGGGTGTGAGAGTGGGTGGAAAAGGTGGATGAGGGTTGGAATGAAGTTTTAGGGCACCTAGGGTCTACCAAGAATCATTAGGAGAGAGGAAGATGATTGGATTTGCTCAAGGAGAGAGGAAGAAATTCTATGGAAAATGCAGGATACTAAGGCAGAATTGAGGGGAGATTTGGGTGACCTGTAGGATGGAATGGTTGATAGGATGGCCTGCTTCTAGAAGAAATCTGTTGCAAAGGAATTGATAGTCAACCAATAAGATCAAACAAGCAATGAAATGAGCGCATCTAGAAAAACAGAGTTTTGCATCAAACTAGTCTGAACTATGATCTAAGAAAGTAAATGTTTAGGAATGCTGCAAGAAAGGAAAGCATGAAAAAAGACTGTTGAAAATAAGGAAATGAGCATGATGAAGAAGTTCTGAAGCAAAGCTAAACTAGACTATGAACCAACTAGAAAGCTACAAACACTAGAAGTCCTATGAATGAGGAAAATCTATGTTTTGGGGGCAGCAAGAGGGTCTTTGCCTCAAATCATTGTCCCAAAGGGAGGAAGAGAGGCCAAGGCATTGTTGCTAGCCTTTTGAATCTTTTCTTTATCACTACTTAATCTGCTATAAAAAGCACAAATGGAAGCAAACTACTAAATCATCAAAAGCAACCTATTCTTAACCATAAAAGAAATGCATCTAACAGCAACCTAATCTACAAACTGAAATGAAACATACAAATACAATTAAAGAGGATCTTGGCTACTTGGATTGAGCCCTAACCCAAGAGCTTCAGCCCTCTGAGGTAACTCAGTGCTAACTCAAAAAGGATTCCATCTTTATTCTTAAAACAATAACAAGATTACACGAACTGTCAAGATAATAAGCTCGAAGTTGAGTAGAGTTTACATAAGCAAAACTGCAGCAAAAATCCAACAAAAATCCGACCCTAGTGAGGCCCTAGGACACTCTACTTATACAAATGAAGCTACCAACAAATTCCTTAAAATTAGGGAGGCTCGGCTCCCAAAACTCGAGATAATCACCAGTCATCCTCCACTTGCTCGGCTGCATGCTAATGCATGACTAGTTGCATGTACTCCGAGCTGAATGAAGGGGAAATCGAAGTGGAGAGTAATAAATGAGGGAGATTCCCCCCTATAAGTCCTCTCCTTTTTCCACTTCAAGTTATTGCTGCCATTTGTCCACTGGATCCTTGACTTTGACCACAAAATTCATCAATAATCTACATTAAACACATGCTAGACCACATGGCATCATAACTAACTCAACTCACTCTATAAGCATAAATATAATCAGAAAATCATACAATAAGCTAAGAGAATGGTTGATTTGAATAGGTTAGGACGTAAAATGAGCCCATATAATTACCCATTTATGAGGCTCATCATCACCCCCCTACTGAAAGTGTTGCTCATTCTCTGAGCAACCTAGTCCATCTCTTCATCTTTTATGGTCCTGGTGGCATCCCTAGCATCCCATGCTTCTGATGTGGTCTCTTATTCCTTGTCATAGAATCCTGCCTTCCTATCTATCTCTTCCCATTGCTCCTGCTCTTCTTCTTCTCTTTTGCCTTCAAGCATGCCTAACAGTAGTGGGGGACTCAATTTGAGGTCAATCCAATTGACCTTCAACCTCTGCATGGAGCACTTGTACATTAGCACTCTCAAAATTCCTCTTTCATCCTCATTGGGGAATGATATTCCCTGATCAACAGAATGTGTGGTAAGTTTTTCCATCTCCTCATACATGCATGCACACAATCATCCCTAAGTAACCTTTCCATATCCTCAAAATGTGTAATGACTTGAGCCTGATCACTTATATTTCTAGGGGCAATTTGTGGATTATGTGCAAGCAAGTTATGTGTGATGATGAGTGCCATGGGGTCTGATGGCTCAGCTCTGATCATCAATGGCTCATTCTGCTCCTTTATCATCAACCTTCTTATTTCTGTTGCCCTTAACTCTTCATGGTTCATCCATGAGGCCATGGCCATTAGTTGTAGGTCCCCTAGCCTAGCATTGGGGTCCCACACATTCATGTCTATGAGGGCCATGTTATGCAGGTAGAATTCTGCCATCTTTGCCTTATCTTCTGATGTACTTTGGTCACACAAGTCCATAAAGTGCCTGTAATCTTGGAAAGGCATTGTGCCTCTTTGTGCCAAAGTCTTTATCTGAAATTGCATCCATTGGCCCTTGAGATACAGGCCATATGATTTTGCTGGTGTCCTACATTGCAATGCCTCCATGGACCAGTCGACCATGCATGCCAGTTGGGTCTCTTTCTCTTGCAGTTGTCTTCTTAGCAATTCATTTTTAGTTTCAAGGTGACTTCTTGTGATTGTTTCCCTGTGTCTGACAGCACTTAACTCTCTTCCCATTTCTCTGAGTTTGTTCTCCATATGGCCAATATCCTTAACTCCCTTGGATTTGGCTATTTGCATCCACCTATGCGTCCTTATTCTTTCTTTCTCTAATTCAAAGAATAGGGGAATTGCAAATTTTTTGGGAATGATTCTTCCCCCCTCAAGAAGATTGTCGTAGGAGCCAAGACTAGGCTGGGGATCAGGTTCTTGTGCCTTTGTTGCATCCTCCTTTCACTATGGCTGTCCTTCTACCCTTTTTTCTAACTTTTGGGTCCCCTGTCATTTTGACGGGGTCTCTTGTATAACAGTTTGTGCCTCCTATAGGACTGTTTTTGAGTCCTATAGTTCTAATTTTTCTTTCCATGTGGGAGATCTAGGAGTCCCCCTTTCATATGTGAGAGGTGCCTTGGAAGGGGATTCTTCAATAATAATTGGCACTTTTGAAGAAGGTTGGGGTTTCCCTGTTTTGATTCTTATGCTCTTCCTAGATCTAAAATACATTGAGGTCTGCCTCTTCCTCTTCTGTTTTGGCTTAATTGGTGTGTTGAGGGTAGTGAGAGCAGTTGTTGCTTCTCTTTCTAGGGTCTTAGGGGACACTTCTTTCTTCTCTACCCCTTTTTGAAGACAGAGAGACTGTGTTTTTTTTTAAGAAATAAGTAGAAATTTTCTTTTATGTATTTCCTCCACCTAAAGGCTTCATTTCCTCCTCAAAATTAAACCACTGCTTGCATATTTTGATATTCAATGGAGGTATACAAAGAACCTACCTCTTTAGCCTGAAATTGTGCTAAAACATGTGTTTTCCCTCTCCAGAACAACTCACTGGCCCTCCTATAGAAGACTGTTGGCCCTCCTGTAGAATTCTTGTAGGTTCTCCTGTAGAACCTGTAATTGCTCTTGTAGAAAACATGGAGAGAAGGGATATGGGAGAGATTAATGGAGAACGATGGTTTCAAGGCTATGGGGGCACGAGAAGGTTGCAGGAGCAGAGTTTCGAGGAGAGAATGAAGGAAAAGGTGGTGAGAGTGCTCAGGGAGGAGTACTTATTGATTTTTATGGATATTTTCGGTGATGGAGGGTGAGCTGGCCAAGTGTACATTGGCCATATTAGGACCGTGGTCCCCACCTACCTTGTCATCATGGCCCTTTTCTTGTAATCATCCCTCATGATTGCATTGGAGTTCACACTACCTCCATTACCTGCCCTTGACATCTCTCTTGAGTTGACTGTGCGCACGTGTGGGTGACATCTTCGGATGACTGGAGTCAACTATATGAAGGTGGCCAAGTTAATTGGCCACCTTTTCCTCATTCAGCCTCAGCCATCTCATTGTTTTTGCATGCCTTATAATTACACAAATGAAAACAAAGAAGCGGATTAGTTACTTACCTGTGATCCAAATGCATTCGCTATGAGGTGTTGTGGTTCTTACTCTCTGCTGCATGCCTTTGGTTCCTTTGATGCATGTTGTATGCTTGCTGATGTGTGGTTGTGCTTTGTGTAGGTTCCTCGCTGGCTGGATCTGATCTTCAGTTGTCTTCTTCAACCTTCATATTTGCACCTTCTTGCTACTGATGCTGGATTTTAATGGGATCAACTGCTACAGGAATTCCTATAGGAGCTCATGTAGTTGCTTCTCCCTTTAAAAATTTAGCTTATTTCTATGCCTGGAGCTGTGAGGATGATGCTAGAGATGTAGATAGAGATGGAGAGGTAATGGGTGGCTTCAGGTGAGGTGGATGGTGTTGTTTCTTTTCTCATTTTTTTTTTTTTCTTTTTCCTAAAACCTGTTTTTCTGTGGTTTTTTTTTTGGGCAAGAAGAAGAATGATGCTTGGGATGTGATGCAGGCTTGGAAATGATGGCAAGGAGGTTTGAAGACTGCAAGAGGATTTATAGACCTTTTATGAAGCTTCCATGTTCCTCAAACTGCTTTCTATTTCCATTTTTGGCTCTCTGTAATTCCTACAGGAGCATGTTGTAGAAAACACAGAGCCTTCTGTAGAAAACACAATTTTTGGAAAAGAAGCACAGTGAGGTGAAAAGAATGCCAAGAATGATGGAGAAAGGTGTGGGAAAGTAGGATACGTGTTGGTATTGGTTCCAGAGCTCCCTTGGCACCATCTTCTGCTTCCTGTAGTCCTCCTGCAAACCTGCAATGCAACTGGAAATTCTTTTTTCCCTCTTTTTTTTTTTTTTGAAAACAACCAGGGCGCCTCTGGGATGTTTTCACCCTAATTGCCTGCCCTGGTTGCCTCCAAGGGAGGTTTTCACCTAGGCATCTTATTTTCTTTCTTCTCTTTTTTGACATCACTGGGTCGCCTTAGAAGAGGTTTTCAACCCAATGATGGAACTTAAGTGCCTCATGAAGGTTTTCACTTGAGTCCTTATTTTATTTTTTTTCTTTTTCTTCAGTGAGTGGGTGAAGTGGAGGCTAAGACATGCTCCACTACCATCACCTTTTTATTCCAATCTTCAATGAATTATCGCTTGGAGAGAGGTTTCTTGTAGACTTTCAACCGGTGTCCATTTTCAAGCATGTGGATGGCTTCATCATCAATGGCTCTGATCAGAACTGAACCATTGTCATTGCATTTCTCCATAGTGTAGGGTCCCAGCCATCTTGTCCTCAGCTTGCCCTTGAAATCTTTGTATCTTGAGCCATAGAGTATTGCCCAATCTCCCTCTTGAAATTGCTTCTCCTTCATGTTTTTGTCATGCCATATCTTTCTATGAAGCTGAACTACCTTTGTATGGAGAAGGGCCTTCATTCTGTGTTCATCCAATCCACTGAGCTAGAGTAATTTGTCATTTTGTGCATGGTTGAGGTCTAGGTCTAGCTGAGCTGCCATCCTTAGGGTATTGAATTCAAATTCTATTGATAGCAAAGCCTTCTTCCCATAGACTAGCTCATAGGGTGTGAACCCTGTAGTAGTCTTCCATGTTGTATTGTAGCCCCAAGTGGCCTCAACTAATCTATTCGCCCAGTCTTTCCTGCTACTGCTCACTACCTTTGTCAGGATCCCTTCCAATTCTCTATTAGTGACCTCCACCTGCCCATTGGCTTGTGGATGATAAGGGGTGGAAGTCCTGTGCTTGATTCTATGATGTGTGAGCAGGTCTTCAATCAAATTAGAAGTGAACTAGCTGCCTTGATCTATGACCAATTCTCTTGGATACCCAAACTTGTAGAATATGTTCTCTCTCAAAAATCCAGCTACTTTTTCCTCTGTCACTACTTTGATTACTTTTGTCTATGCCCACTTTGTCAAGTAGTCGGTGCACACAATGATGTATTGCTTATGTTGTTAAGGAGGGCTGATAAGCCCCACAAAGTCCATGCCCCACTTCTCAAATGGCTCAAAGGTCACTTGAGGTTGCATGGGCATTTCATCCTTTGGAGTAGGTTTCCCCATCCTTTGACACCAATCACACTGGCTAGTATATCTCCTCACATCCTAATGAAGAGTGGGCCAATAGTACCATGCTTGCAGTATCTTGAAGGCAGTGCTTTTTGCTGCAAAATGTCCTCCACAAGGCTTGTCATGACAGGTTAGGAGGATGTCAAAGACCTCCTCCTCCCTGACACATCTTCTCAAGATCTGATCTGGGCCAAGTTTGAAGAGATTGCCCCCAATCTAGGTGAAAGGGGCGCTTTTCCTCACTATTTTTCTCTTCTCTTTCAAGGACAGGTGTGGTGGGAACTGTGTTGAAATCAAGTAGTTTGCTATATCATCAAACCATGGGGAGAGTACTGAAATAAAAAATAGGTGTTCATCTGGCATTTGGTCATCCACCATTCCTTCCTCACCTGCAGGCAAATTTACTCTAGACAAAAAGTCAACAACAACATTTTATTTGCGAGGCTTATCAACAATGGTCAAATTAAATTGTTGCAGTAAAAGAAACCATCTAATAATGCGAGTATTTACATCCGGTTTGTTCATTAGATATCTAATTGCAGCATGATCAATGTGCACAAAGGTTTGATAGCCTGTGATATAATGTCTAAATTTGTTTAAGGAATGCACAACAGCTAGGAGCTCCTTTTTAGTTACTGTATAGTTTAACTCCGCCTTTGACAAGTTTTTTCTTATAAAGTATATGGCATAAGGCAAATTTTCATCAATTTGTCCCAAGGCTGCTCCTATGGCTTTGTTCTAGGCATCAGTGTGAATGTGGAAAGGTAGTGCCCAGTTTGGGCTTCTCAAGATTGGGGCAGTCACGAGTTTGCTTTTCAAGGTATCTAGGGCTTCTTGACAGTTTTCCGACCATATAAACTCGACATGTTTACCTAAGATGCCAAACAATGAAGAGGCTAGCTTGCTGAAGTCTTTGATGAATCTTTGATAATACCTACCTAAGCCTAGGAAACTTTTGGCATCACTCACTTTTTTAGCAGGTGGGACCCTTTGGATGATGGAAATTTTGTTGGGGTCCACCTACAGTCCTTGTTGACATATTGCATGACGTAGCACGGTCCCTTCAGTGATCAAAAATTCACATTTTTCCGTATTGAGGGACAGGTTCATCTTAATACATATGTCTAAAACTTTCTCTACATTAGATAAGGCTTCTTGAAAGTCAGAGCCATAAGGAGTAAAGTCACCCATATATATCTCTACTGCATCATGAACCAATTCAGAAAATATACTCAGTACCTCTCTTCGGAAAGTGGCTGGAGTGTTACACAAACCAAAAGGAAGGACCCGGTATGCAAAGGTACCCCAAGGACAAGTGAAAGTGGTCTTATCTTGGTCTTCTGAACTGATCTGAATTTGATTGTACCCGTTGAACCCATCTAGGAAAGAGAAAAAAAAAATTCCCTGCCAGACCGTCTAACACTTGATCTATGAAAGGTAAAGGAAAATGGTCCTTTTTAGTGGGCTTGTTAAATTCCCTATAGTCGACACAGATTCTCCACTTACCATTTTTCTTTGGCACTAGCACCAAAGGAGAGACCCATTCACTGTCAGAGATGGGATAGATGAACCCTGCATCAAGCAATTTCTACAGTTCTTCCTTAACAATATATTTAAGTGTTGGATTCATCCTCCTTTGAGGTTGCCTGACTGGCTTGAAACCCTCCTTGATGTATATATGATGAGTACACATTGAAGGGTGCACTCCCTTCTATATAATTTTCTCTAAAAATCAGCTAGCTCACTGATATCATGTAGAAATTTCACCTGCAAATCAAACTAATATATGCAATGTACTAAAGCATAATACTAGATCTACATCTACCATAAAATTTGCGGAAGCTAATCAACCATGAGCAACATCAAGCATGAACGCATATAATGGATAAGAAGGAATCAATCACACATAACACAAAATATATCACTGGGGAAAGCACCAACATAAAACCCCAACTCTGTATTATCAATCAAGTGGAGATCCTCAACAACATACATAAAGAATCAGCTCAATAGCTATCCTGCTCTCTCTGTAATCAGAAGATGAAAATCATGGACTACTTAGGCCTCAATATGTAGGCTATAAATTGGCCTAATCATACATGTTGTCACCTCAGGTCCAACTACGTAGTCATAGAAGAAAATAGATTCCTTGCTCATGCAAGGAATACTTACTAGAAATATCCTAGCATCTGATAGTACACTGTCCCTCATCTAATCTCAACTGGGTCTTTGTCTGAACTACCATGCATCAGTTATTCATGAGAGAATACTCAGTTATCTGAAAATAATAGTTGTCACATGCATGCAAGCATTAACAAACTATATCTCATTAATTTAACAACTTGTTAAATTAATCTAACTGGACTTGACTAAGTTAAACTAAGTCAACTAATCCTCTCAATATAGAATTGAACCTTATCTCCTTTAATCAAGGGATAAATTCCTAAATCAAGAGAGAAAATAATTGCATGATCTCACAAAGACTTCACATTTAATTTTCCATAACTAATTGACTCATGGAGATTACTTAATTAATATTTTAAACTGCTGGTAAGACCAAATTCGTTTTTACTTCCTATAGTTAGACCAGGGACTGCTAAAAATAGGAAGGGACCCAGAAATGATATTTTTAGAAGTTTCTATTTTTAGCAGTTTCACCTCTCACCCAAGGTGGCCAAAATGCTCATTGGCCAAACTGCTATTTTTAGACATGCTATTTTTAGCAAATCTATTTTTAGCACTTTCTAAATTTAGCATTTCTTGTTGCACATTTTTCAACACTCCCTCTCAACAAGAAAGGCTTCCTATCGAACTTGATCCTGTAACTCTGGAATGTTCTGCATGCAACACATCTACCAAGTGTGGTTGCTCCAGCAACACTCAGAACAAAAAAACTCCCAATTGGCCTCTCTGTTGGGCTAGAAACATACTCTGATGTTGGATCTCTACCTGTTGTTGACAAGTGTTCCCTCTCTGACCTCTGTGCTACTACAACATCTCCATGCATCTCACACCATTGCACCCTTCTATGTGCTACCCTACACTGTGCAACACACTTGTGCCTCTCGCATTGCTAGAGTGTGCATGCTATGCGCTATCCTGGGATTCCCTGCATTGTAGCTCTCTCTACCGCTCCATCTGCATCTGTCTCTATCAGTTCCAACTACACCACATCGGGGCTCCTGTAGCAAGGTCTCATCCAAGAGGTTGGGTACCTCAAGGATCCTGACCCTCCTCCTTGGGACGATCACTCTATATCACCCCACCTCCTACTTAGAGGTATGGCTGCATGTGATCCCTCCACCCACCTGGCTCGAAGTTACCCCCTACTAGAGGTCTCTACATGAGTAGATGTCTCTACTCGATCTCCACTAAGCTTCCTCTATTATGGCTGCTCCACAACCTTTTGAAGTTTTTGCACCAATCGTGGCTCCTCCACAATCGTCTGAGACTTCTTCTAGTGCTACATGTTGAGAGGTAACATACGCTCCCTCTCAACCATAAAGTCTCCATCAGTTTCCTTGCTACTCAAGGCTTTGCATGCATCTTGAATCTAAGGAGCATACAAGTTCTTGACCCGTGAACCAATCTATTTCACCTGTCTAGTGATGATGTGTCTAAGGAAAACCTTTCCCTTACTGAAGACTACATCATAGCCTCTGCCTTACAGCATCGCGATTGACACCAAGTTTTTCTTCAGTCCTGGTACATACTTGACATCAGTCAAGGTAAGGTGAGCTCCATGCTCCCTCTGAAAAATAATTGTGCCTACACCTGAGACACTATACTTCTCATCATTACCCATCACTATGAATATCTGGAGATCTTTCTCCTCCAAAGTACTGAACAAACTTTTGTCACCGGTCATGTGGAAAGAAGATCCACTGTCAAGAAACCACCACTTCCCATCATGGATGAAACCATGCATGCAAAGAGTGTGAAATGCAACTCAAACTGTGAAGCAAGTGCCTCACCTTCAGATCCTTCCTCGGATCCCTTCGCGAACCTCTGTGGACAATTTGCAGCATAATGGCCCACCATAAAAGAAAGCATCGCACTTTCGATTTGTCAACCTTCTTCCCACCATTGGAAGAACTGGATTCGGAAAGAGAAACCTTCTCCTTCCCCTTCTTTGCCTTACTCACTAAGGCACAGTTCTCCTCATCCACCCTGGATGAAGAACCGTCTCTGGTGCTCCGTCTAATCTCCTCCTACATCAAATCTGACCATAGTCGTTCCCAATCTGGCAGTTTCTCCCTTCCATTAACCGATTCCTAGTAACTATGCCAGCTCTTAGGAAGGCCAAGGAGTGCTAGAATCACCATATCATCATCAGCTATCACGAACCCTACACTGCAATCTCATCCCTGCATGTGATGAGCTTGGTCAGATACATAGAAATCGTCTCATCCTTTTCACACTTAATATTTCGAAGTTTGTCCTTTAGTGCCAGCTTCCTCTTATCACTGCTATTCTAATATAAATCTTTCAATGTTTTCCACATTGCAAATGGATTCTCCTTCCCATGGAGGCTCGAGACAATGTGATCTCGCACTCCCTCCAAGAGAATTCTCCTAGCTCTAGCCATACACTTCTTCCATTCCGCCAGTTGAGTAGCATTAGTAGGCTTAGAGACTTCTTGATCAATGAATTCCTTAAGGCCGCTATCTTCCAATACTGCATCCATGTGATCCCTCCAAGCTATATAGTTTGAGTTGCCATCAAGGGCGTACTCAAGCCTCAAACCATAGAATGCCATTGGTGAAATAGATGTGATAAGAACTTGAGATCTATATCCCGAATAACAAACTTCGAATTCCTTCTTGTATATGGTTCTTCCTTGATCACTTGTGCTCTAATAGAATGTAGTATTTTCTCTTAAAATCAGCTAGCTCACTAATATCATGTAGGAATTTCACCTGCAGATCAAACTGATATATGTAATGTACTAAAGCATAATACTAGATCTACATCTACCATAAACTTTGCGGAAGCTAATCAACCATGAGCACATCAAGCATGAACACATATAACTGATAAGAAGGAATCAATCACACATAACACAGAATATATCACTGGGGAAAGCACTAGCATAAAACCCCAACACTGTATTATCAATCAAGTGAAGATCCTCAACAACATACATAAAGAATCAGCTCAATAGCTATCTTGCTCTCTCTTTAATCAGAAGATGAAAATCATGGACTACCTAGGCCTCAATATGTAGGCTGTAAATTGGCCTAATCATACCTGCTGTCACCTCAGGTCCAACTATGTAGTCATAGAAGAAAATAGATTCCTTCCTCATGCAAGGAATACTTACTAGAAATATCCTAACATCTGATAGTACATTGTCCCTCATCTGATCTCAACTGGGTCTTTGTCTGAACTGCCATGCATCAGTTATTTATGAGAGAATACTCAGTTATCTATGTCACATGCATGCAAGCATTAACAAACTATATCTCATTAATTTAACAACTTGTTAAATTAATCTAATTGGACTTAACTAAGTTAAACTAAGTCAGTTGATCCTCTCAATATAGGACTGAACCTTATCTCCTTTAATCAAGGGATAAATTCCTAAATCAAGAGAGAAAATAACTACATGATCTCACAAAGACTTCAAGTTTAATTTTCCATAACTAATTAACTCATGGAGATTAATTAATTAATATTTTAAACTATTGGTAAAACCAAATTCGTTTTTACTTCCTATAGTTAGACCAGGGACTACTAAAAATAGGAAGGGACCCAGAAATGCTATTTTTAGAAGTTTCTATTTTTAGCAGTTTCACCTCTCACCCAAGGTGGCCAAAATGTTCATTGGCCAAACTACTATTTTTACAAATGTTATTTTTAGCAGATCTATTTTTAGCACTTTCTAAATTTAACATTTCTTGTTGCACATTTTTCAACACCTTCATCTCCTTATAACTCTAGGCGAAGGCATCTAAGTGCTTTCTCAGCAGGCTACACAGTTCCTTCTCCTGGGAAGTGGATAGGGACGGATTGATTTTCAAGGTTCTTTTTGGACCAAACTCTATATTCTTAATACAGAGAGAAGTGGAGTTGGCCACACAGAGATCAGTTGAGGGGTTATTTTGGGTTTCTCTTACTATGTCCTCTAAGGGCGATACATTGGGAGGTGGATTCTGAATCAGATTTTCAATTATATCATCCTCATCTTGTTGTTCCCCCCCATGGCAATTCCTAATGTACAAAGCGGTGCAGAATAAACTTCATCCTCATTTTCCTCCTCCAACCAGAGGGGTAGATCATGTTCTAACAAGGGTTGGGCAGGAGGATATAGGATTAACTGCTTGGACATATGCCCATTCTTTATGGTCATGTTCCCACCTCGACAGTTGATGTAGGCATAAACAGTAGCCAACCATGGTCTTCCCAAAATGAGAGGAAACCCACTGAGCTTTGCCTTTGGCTGGAGAACTAAGAAATCAGCAGGGTACTCTCAAGAATCAATGGAGACCATCACATCTTCCACAATCCCCTCAGGGGTCATGGTGGAGCGGTCTGCTAACTGCAGCATGATTGTGGTCTTCCTCAAGTAACCCTAGAGGTTGAGTTTGAGCACTGTGTCCTTTGTCATCACATTAATGGCAGCTCCCAAATCAATCAAAGTGTGTGGGATCATGGTGCCATTGATGTAGACATCAACTACTGGGCTTCCAGGGTCTAGATATTTTGGACAGATTACCTGCCCCAACATTAGGTCGAATAGTTGCCCTATGACATTGATGGTTGGGGCATCTCTCTTGCACCTTCCTGGATGCCTGAAGCACTTCTCTTTGATCAACCTGTTGCAGATAGGCACATCTTTTATGGCTTGGAGAGGTGGTATCTTCACACATAAATGTTTTAATTCCCCCAAGAGTTCAATTTCTTCTGGGGTAGGTTGAACTTTCACGGATAGTCTTTCAGGAAAGGGTGGAACTGCTTTCGGTTCACTTCCCTCTTTATCTTCCTCAACCTCCCTGGGTAGAGGCTGACTGTCTAGGAGAACTTTCTAAGATCGTAAGTTAATTTCTTGAATCTCCACAACATATGTTGGGCATGATGGTTCCCCACTATACACTTGCTAAGCATGTCTGTTGTTCAGGTTCGAGTTCGGCTGGGTAGGCATTTGGGGTTTCTTTGGAGGATCAAGAGGTAACGGTTGTGGTTGGACAGGTGGTGGAGGAAAAAGAGCAGGAAGAGAGTTGTATTAGGACCTCCACCCCTGATGAGGTGCATTCCGCTTAGGTGGTGGCTGAGCATAGGATTGAAATGAATGGTTGGCTGGTTGGTTGTGATATTGAGACGTGAAGGACCAAGGAGGAGGCAT
The DNA here is from genome assembly GCA_000404065.3 of Pinus taeda. NCBI lineage: Eukaryota > Viridiplantae > Streptophyta > Pinopsida > Pinales > Pinaceae > Pinus > Pinus taeda. The sequence goes on from APFE030643792.1 coordinate 27,339, forward strand.
GGACCATAAAGGATGAGCAGGGGGACCCCAAGAAGGTATGGAAGCAATTGGGTTGGGGTTGCAGTATGCCTGGGATGTCCCTTGCATCTCCTACTGGTATGGTCTAGGTCCATGCAGCCTTCTTTGGTTTATGTAATAGAGTTGTTCAGTGACTCCCTCAGCCCCTTGATATACAGCTTTAAGTCCGAGCAAGGAAGGGCACTTATCTGTAGAATGATTTTCTTCACAAACTGAAAAAACCTCTATAGAGTTCAATGGGCATTCATTCCTAGGATGCCTCCTAGTGCATCTAGGGCAAAAGATGGCCAAAGCCATCTCTGATTCCTCTTGTTTCCTTTTGATATGCAAGGTATCCATTTACATGGCAAGAGTCTGTAGCATCTCACTCTTGAAGTCTTCCAGCATGTTTCCAATTTCTCCCTTAATGGATGAGTTAGAGGAAGAGGTACTGGCTATGGGTTGACTCCCCATACCTTTCTTTCTGGCTGCTCTAGAATGGTTTCTAAAAATAGTCTTTATGTCTTCATAGGATAGTTGGTAGATGTCTCCCTCAACCAATAGATGGAGGGTGTCTAAAAGATCTTCCTGAATTCGCCTGAGCAGGACCATCTTCAGAGACTCAGGGTCAAGTGTACCCCTGGCCCTTTTGTAACTGAGCTGGACCCCCTCCTCATAGTCTTCCAAGGACTCATCTCTTCCTATGGTCATTCGGAAAATTTCTTCTTTAGTATCTTTTGACCTACAATAATCTCGATACTTGTTGTTAAAGGCTTGTTGCATCTAGGCCCAAGTTGTGATACTATTTCCAGGTAATCCCATGAACCAGCGCAATGCTGCATCCTTGAGAGTAGAAGGGAACAATTTCAACTTTTTCTCATCTTCTACATAGTCATAGATTCAACAGATAACAACAAACTCAAACAAGGTGTCAGGATCTTCTGTAGTCAAACCATGGAAATGAGGTAGGGCGGAAGGGCTTATATTCTTCATTTTGGTGTCCCCATTGGTCTCCCGAATGGGAAAGGTACCTTCTATTCTTTCTCCATTCCCCCTAGCATTCATGTGTTCAACCATTGGCTCTAAAGGAATGTTTTCTTCTTCTTCTTCCCCTATAAGTTCTTCAAATATGTTTGGTTGTTCACCTAAGGGTCCTTCTTGATCACATCCACCAAAGAAGAGAGAAGGCTAGCTATGTGAAGCAGTGGGGGTGTTGGGAAAAAAATTTCCTGAATTATCTCTATTCCTACAAAGCATGAAAGGAAATATTCTTGGTTGGTTTTTGTTTCTTTTTCCCTGCACTGATAGTACCTGTAAAACTGAAATTGATTGAACAAAATAATTTGCAACTAACTGAAATGAACTTGCTAAAATGAAATTTACAGAATTGAAGAGGAAGGAAAGGAAATGCAGAACTAAAAGAAAGAAAATGACTATTCTACTTTTGTTGAAATGGAAATTGCAGAATTGAAAAGGAAAGCAAAAGAAATGAAAAACTGGAAGAAAGGAAATGACTGTTCTACTTTCGCTGAAATAAA